>JAODAL010038620.1:0-38992 GCA_025379985.1 Phyllomedusa bahiana
GTACCTTTAAAATTACATATCGGCCGGGGAGAGGTCTTGTGAAGAATGGTTAGCCAAAAACCCAAAAACCTGCTCGAAGACATGTTGACAAACTCCGGGAAGACGCGGGAGCTTACAAGCCCGAAAGCATCCCAGGTACTCGAAGGGGCCCCTCTCGAGTGTTGAAAGCCGTTTCCCTCGTCTCTTTCTCATCCGTTTGGAATTGTAACACTGCGAGGTCCAGTTTTGGAAAAAATTTTGGCCCCAAAGAGACATAAAACAGCTCGGTGACACCGAAGGTAACCCGGGTTCTTAGGTGACCTTATTGAGACCCCGGTAATCGAAAAGGGGCGGAGAGACCTTTTTCTTTGCCACGAAAAGAACCGGCCCCCCACGGGTGGGGAGGACTTACGAATGAACCCCTTCTGAAGATTTCCGGGGTGTAACACCAGGGTTGAGTCCCTTTATGAAGTGGATAACCCTGCCCCGGAAGGAGATGTAGGGGGTAGCATCATGGGGATAAAGGGGGAGGGGGTTTTCCCCTTGCCTCCGAAACCGCCCGCAAACGTTCGAGACCCCCCAGCGATTTGACTTAAGGGGAGAAGGGGGAACACCCGGCAGGTGTCACCAAACAGCGAGAATACAAACTTTCCAATGCAAATTTTCCCCCCCGTCTTCCAAAAAGCACCGGGGGCATTTTGCTGCACCCAAAGGGAAAGGGCCCCGAAAATAGCGGGGGATCCCGGGGGGTACACATAAAGCGTAGTCTTTTTTTATGGAGTCCCTATCTTGAAGGAAAGGGCCGTAAAAAAACGGGAGATCATTAGGATTTCCCACCGAAGAGAGATACCGGGCTTTCTCCAGACGGACCCCGGGGATTTTATGCTTTGGACAAAAGGGGCCGCATCACAAATTTCCCCGGGGCTGAATCAAGTCCAAAAGGCCAAAAAAAAACCCATTCCAGGCCCCAAAACCAGACTAGTACGGGTTTATAGCGGGCGAGGAGAGGGGTTGTTCACACCTGGGGAGCCTCTCCCTTTACCCGGGCTCTTTTCCCGGACGCTGGGAGGAGGGGACAACCCCTGCGGAAGGGTTCGGGGCTGCATAGCAGAGGCAAGGTTTTTTCCCCCGTCATCGGAAAAGCTCCCGTAAAGTGGGGCCCCACCACCTGCAGGGGCCCCCCGGGCCGGTGGGGTGGATTTTTGGGGCCTTTGGAACACAGGACCAATGAGGAAGGGGAACGTGCCCCGGGCCCCCTCACACTCTAAAGAAGTTTCCCCCTTCCTTTTAGAAAAAAAGACTCAAACCGGGGTCAAGGAGATAAGGTCACTCAAGGAGGATGGAAGGTCCCTGGCGGAGAGGGCATCCGTGATCTGGCTGGCGATGCCCTTCTTGAAAGTGGCACACAACACTGCCTTGTTCCAGGCCAGTTTGGAAGCCAAAGTGCGAAACTGCACAGTGTAGTCTCTCACGGAGGAGTTCCCTTGTTGCAAGTTAAGCAAGACGGTTTCTGCAGAAGATGCACGAGCGGGTTACTCGAATACACTTTGGAACTCTCGAAGAAAGGTACCAAGATCAGCCGTGACGGGATCGCCTCGGTCCCAAAGTGGATTGGCCCAGACCAGGGCTTTCCCAGAAAGAAGACTGACCACGAAGGTCACCTTAGACCTTTCCAATGGGAACTGACCGACCATGAGTTCCACGCGGAGGGAGCATTGGGTGATGAAACTCCTGCAGGCCTTAGGGTCCCCATCAAATTTCATAGGCATAGACAACCGGAGCTTGGGACCGGCGGACATTACCGGGACCGCTGCCACGGGGGCTGCGACAGCGGCCGGCGGCTGCTGATGAGAGGCGAGAAGCTGCTGCATCATGGACGACAGCTGCGCAATCTGTTTGGACTGCTGAGCCACGATGGTGGTGATGTCAGAGCTCGGAAGAGGCCCTTGGCAGGATTTCATGGCCGGTCTTACTGTCACGTTCTTAGTAGTGGATCCACGGGAGCACCGCAAGCGATGGTGTTAGCCACCCCAAAGGAGCGGAATCAAAAGTAGGCCGGGTTTTCTCCAAGCCCGCCCCAAGCGGGATGCTCTTGCTGCAGCGGGAGTCTACCAGGTAGCTACTCCTGATGTGACTTTTTTTGCGGTGGGGAGCTGAGGTATAGCGTGGTACAGAATCGTCAGGCAGGCTCGTAGTCAGGGACAGGCAATAAGGTCAGGACAGGCGGCAAAGTTTCGTGGTCGAGGGACGGAGGCAAGAAGGTACGGTACACGGTAGTGAGGACGAGACTCAAAGAACGCTTTCTCAGTAGGCGGTAAGGCAATAAAGATCCGGCAGGGTAACCAGGAAGAGGCAGGTTTAAATAGGGGCAGCGGCCGGCAATAGCTAATTACCGGTGCGCTGGCCATTAAAATTCCACACTGCCGGCGCGCGTGCACCGCGGGACAGAAGCTGCAGCAGGAGCGCGGCCGAGTAAGTGTACAGGGGGACAGGCAGGGGAACGAGCGCGGCGCTCGGCAGTGGGGCACGGATGCACCCGCGACCCGGGATGTCCGTGACACCTGGACTTTGGATGTCCTATTCAACATCCAGAAGAGCAGGGAGATGAGCCTGAACCTAAACCATTACGCTTTTACCAATATTCCCACCATTCAGTGAATATATAGTGATAGATAACAGTTGTACACAGGCTCTGCAGACTGTATATTACTTCGATACATTAACCATATAGTGGTAGAAACCAGTGTTCACTTGCTCTGCAGACTGTATGTTACCCCCATACTGTGACCATGTAGGGGGAGACAACAGTGTACACAGGTTTTGCAGACTGTATATTACCTCAATACAGTGACCATATAGTGGTAGGTACCAGTGTACACAGGCTCTGCAGACTGTATGTTACCTCAATACAGTGACCATATAGTGGTAGGTACCAGTGTACACAGGCTCTGCAGACTGTATGTTACCCCCATACTGTGACCATATATGGGTAGACAACAGTATATACAGGCTGTGCAGATTGTAGATTACCCTCATACAATGACCATATAGTGGTAAATACCAGTTGTACATTGGCTCTGCAGACATTTAAGTAATTACAGTGCAGTTACATCTAAGGACTCATTCCTGAGATCTTCTATGAATGGAATTGTTCTCTTTCCCTTTTCTTCTCCATCCTGTTCAGACCGCAATGATGACTTCTCCTGACCATGACTCGTCCCTGAAAAATTTACCACACAAATATCTTAGATTTCAAATTGTTCCAGCACTTCCCTACCTGTGGCCACCTCTGTACAAAAGAGCCACAGATCAAATGTGTATAATATCCATAGACCTCTAATAAGAAAAAAATCACAGAGTGAAGGCAAAAAAGTCTATGATTAAAAAATAATCTTTAATAAATTAATTTATAAAGAAAACAACGCTACAAAAATAATAGAAAGATTATTTCTGCCCTGTGATTTTATTTCGGAAGGATTTGGTTTATACATATGTACGGACACGCTTTTACAGCCGCTCCACCCAGTATATTCCCTTTGGTCTACGATCCAGCCATGTTCTGGGGGCATGATGGCTCTTCACTAGGTGTCCTCAGGGATCTACCCTCTATGATATGTGAGCAATGGTTGATCTGATAAGATGGTTTGTAGATTTCTATAGAGATATCAAAATCTCCCAATATCTCTTGAGAACCTCTCTCACTTGCTGTGAGTGATCATCGTAAGAGCCAATAATCCCAAGAGAATTATCAGTTTTATCTCTTTTTCTTATTCTCTGTTTTTTAGAATTTCTGGGATCAGTAAGGGACGCTCTATTCTCTGAGGATGCGGGCGAAAGGCTTTTTATAAAGTAACTTCTGGGTAACCCGCTCCAAAATCTTTCTTAAGTTCTTTCTCTTGAGCATGAAAATCTATTATAGATGAACAGTTCCTCCTCCCTCTCAAATATTGTCCCTTCGGGATCCCTCATGTTAGACTCGGTGGGTGGTGGCTGTCCCACGGTAACAGACTCTTTGTGGCAGGTTTCTTTATGATGAGTATTGCTTCTCAGAGTAACGTTTCTACCTTGATATTAAGAAAAGCTATTTCCCTCTCATTGATTTCACTTGTGAATCGTAGACCCAATTGATTGGTATCAGTGATGTCACACAGGAATGGAGCTCTTCCACACTCCCCTGCCAGAGGTGGGACCTGCATCTATCACACAGTTATGGCATATCCTATCAAGGTGTCATAAAGGTCTGAGATGGGACCAGCCCTTTATCTATGCCAGAGATTACACTATAGATACACTGTATTATGTACTGCCCCCTGCCTGTATGTATACACTACATATATTACATCCTGCCCCTACATAGACCGAAATACTGGGGCAGATTTATCAATAATGTAGAAAACTAAGGCAGAGTAAACCTAGATTAGACAGTCTTACAATGCGCTACATATACTAGTATCATAGAGCTGATTGATCTGGAGCAGGTTTAGACTGTCTAGTCCCAGATTACCCCTTATATCAGTTACTTAACTGTACGCCACTAATCGTACTAAAAATGTATTGGATTTTTTGCCACTTGGTGTCGCACTCTTAGCCACGCCCACTATTAACCGAGCGCCTTTGTTAGAAGTCTCTGAAAAAAGACTAAAACACAAATAAAATGTGCTCTCATTGTTCTTGTTTCTATTTAATGTCCACATAGATTCAAACATACTGATACTACAGTAACTGCAGTATATAGATGTATACGAAGGCATTTTCTGTATATAGATGTATATGGAGGCAGGTGCGGTATATAGATGTTAATATGGGGGCAGGGGGGCAGTTATAATAGATGTATAGGCGATGGAGGCAGTTAGTATATAGAGTGTATATGGAGGGAAGGGGGCAGGCAGTATATAGAAATATATGGAAGGTGGTGATGCTGTGTGCATGATATATGAAGATGTATATGGGGCAGGGGGACAGGCATTAGATGTATATGGAGGCAGGGAGGCAGTATATAGATGTATATGGAGGCAGGGTGCAGTATATAGATGTATATGGAGGCAGGAGGCAGTATATAGATGTATATGGAGGCAGGGGGCAGTATATAGATGTATATGGAGGCAGTATATAGATGTATATGGAGGCAGGGGGCAGTATATAGATGTATATGGAGACAGGGGGCAGTATATAGATGTATATGGAGGCAGGGGGCAGTATATAGATGTATATGGAGGCAGGCGGCAGTATACAGATGTATATGGAGGCAGGGAGCAGTATATAGAGGTGTATGGAGGGAGGGGGCAGTATATAGATGTATATGGAGGCAGGGTGCAGTATATAGATGTAAATTGAAGCAGGGTGCTTTATATAGATGTATATGGAGCAGTATATAGATGTATATGGAGGCAGGGGCAGTATATAGATGTATATGGAGGCAGGGAGCAGTATATAGATGTATATGGAGGCAGGGGCAGTATATAGATGTATATGGAGGCAGGGGCAGTATATAGATGTATATGGAGGCTGGGGTCAAGGGTGCTGTGATTTGAGATGTATATGGCGGGTTGGGAATGTCTAAGGTTTGATTAGATGTCATTGGAGGGAGGGGTTGCAGTATATTGATGTTTGGAGGGGAGGGTTGCAAGTATTATAGATGTATATGGGGCAGGGAGCAGTACATAGATGTATATGGAGACAGTAGGCAGTATATAGATGTATATGGGGCTGTATATCTTTTATATGGGGGCAGGGGGCAGTATATAGATGTATATGGAGGAGGACGTGGGTGGCGTATACAGATGTATATGGGGCTGTATTATAGGATGAGGATTGGCAGATCAGTAAATTTCAAGCCCAGCCCCCCCCCACCAAAACTTTTGACGTTAAACAGCATAAATTAATCCCAAATCACTCCCTCCCACATTCTGCTCTTCTCTCTCCATTTCAATTTATTAAATATCACCATCATTTATCCCTACGGTGGAACTCTGGAGAAGAAGAGAAATCTCCGGCCCCAGAACTGCAGCTTTTGTCATTTCTTGCCCCAAAATTATCGGCCTAAAAAGTGATAAATAAGCCCAAGAAAAAGTCTCATGAAGGAGGGAGAAGCCTTCTCTAACTGCGGAAGTGAAGAATTTGCCTGCGGCGTTTTAAGGGGTTTAATGCAATCTCCTCTCCTCCCAGAATTCCGGGGACAGAACGCATATACATGGTTCCTTCCTTCATAATAAGAGTCTCAGGGATTCCATGGAAGGTTGTCAGGAAGTAGTTCCTGGAATCTGGAGGAATCTGCTGTTGGATACAGCCGGAGGTACGGAGGAGGGATATGGAGGAGGCATGAATCCCTTCCGTACTGACAGTGTTAAAGAGATGGCTGTGGCCAGCGTCATTTCTTCTTGGGGAGAAAGACATGTGAGGGCCGTGTGGTCAGGACTGACATGGAGCACAATTTGAGGGGTGGCGGTGGCCACTCGGACTGCTCCACAGGCTTCATGGGCTGTTACGGGGAAATGGGAGCTGGGTCTTTGGGAAGAGGCCGCGTCGCCCCCAGGAGGACAATGCAGGATATTGAACGGCTGAAGATAGATAGTGACTGTATATAAATACAGATAGATTGATATAGACGGAAGTCACTGCACCTCTGATAACCAAGCTGCATCAGCAGAGATGGCTCCAATTTTCCAAGCAGTAATGGAATTGGATTCCACTACTTGGCAAAGTGTTGTCTTATCCAATGAACCATGCTTTCTGTTTCATGGAATGGATGGACATTGGTTCAGAACAAATATTCTGCAACCATTGCTTGAAGAACAGAAACTGGTGGTAGCCGTGTTTTAGTCTGGGGAGTGTTTTCAGGGCATTCTCCGGGTCACTCATCAATGTGGAAGGCGCTCTCATCTGATTTGGGTATGAATCCATCCTTGCTTATCCTGTATACCCATTTATGCTGATTGTCTCCCCTGGGGTGAATGGGATCTTCCAGCAAGACACTGCGACATGTCACATAGTTAGAAATATCCGACATTGGCTGGAAAACCAGGAACAAGGCTTCCAAGTACTACCCTGGCCCCGTAATTCCCCAGACCATAAATGAGCCTATTTGAGACCCCTGGATGGTGGTGTTGGCTCTATGGACCCTCCAGCAGCTGTGGGGCCCCTGGATTTTGGTGTTGTCTCTATGGACCCTCCAGCAGCTGTGGGGCCCCTGGATGGTGGTGTTGGTTCTATGGCCCCTCCAGTAGCTGTGGGGCCCAGAGGTGGTGTTGGCTCTATGGACCCTCCAGCAGTGTGGGGCCCCTGGATGGTGGTGTTGGCTCTATGGCTCTCCACAGCTGGGGGCCCCTGGATGGTTGTGTTGGCTCTATAGTGCCTCCAGCAGCTGTGGGGCCCCTAGATGGTGGTGTTGTCTCTATGGCCCCTCCAGCAGCTGTGTCGCCCCTGGATGGTGGTGTTGTCTATGGACCCCCCCCGCAGCTGTGAGACCCTGGATGGGGGTGTTGGCTCTATGGCCCCTCCAGCTCTGTGGGGCCCTGGATGGGGGTGTTGGGTCTTGGGGTCCTCCAGCAGCTGTGGGGCCCCTGGATGGTGGTGTTGGCTCTATGGCCCCCAGCGCTATGTCCCCCTGGAAGGTTGGTGTTGGCTCTATGGCCCTCCAGCAGCTATGGGGACCCTGGATGGTGGTGTTGGCTCTATGGCCCCTCCAGCAGCTATGGGGACCCTGGATGGTGGTGTTGGCTCTATGGCCCCTCCAGCAGCGTGGGCTTCTGGGTGGTGGTGTTGGCTTTATGGCCCCTCCCGCAGCTGTGGGGCCCTGGATGGTGATGTTGGCTCCATGGTCCTCCAGCAGCTGTGGGGCCCTGGATGTGGGTTGGCTCTATGGCTCCTCTAGCAGCTGTGGGCCCCTGGATGGTGGTGTTGGCTCTATGGCATCCAGCAGCTGTGGGGCCCCTGGATGGTGGTCTTGGCTTCATGACCCTTCTGCAGCTGTGGGGCTCCTGGATGGTGGTGTTGGCTCTATGGCCCCTCCAGCAGCTGTGGGGCCTCTGGATGGTGGTGTTGGCTCTTTGGCCCCTACAGCAGCATTGGGGCCCCTGGATGCTGGTGTTGGCTCTATGTCCCCTACAGCAGCTGTGGGGCCCCTGGATGGTGGTGTTGGCTCTATGGCCTCTCCAGCAACTATTCTGCCCCTGGATGGTGGTGTTAGCTCTATGGTTCCTCTAGCAGCTGTGGGGCTCCTGGATGGTGGTGTTGGCTCTATGGTCCCTCCAGCAGCTGTGGGGCCACTGGATGGTTTGTTTGGCTCTATGGTCCTCCCGCAGCTGTGGGGCCCCTGGATGGTGGTGTTTTGGCTCTATGGTTCCTCCAGCTGCTGTTTGGGGCCCTGAATGTTGGTGTTAGCTTTCTGGTCCCTCCAGCAGCTGTGGGGCCCCTGGATGGTGGTGTTGGCTCTATGGCCTCTTCAGCAACTATTCTGCCCCTGGATGGTGGTGTTGGCTATATGGTCCCTCCAGAAGCTGTGGGGCCCCTGGATGGTGGTGTAGGCTCTATGGTCCCTCCAGCAGCTGTGGGGCCCCTGGATGGTTGTGTTTGCTCTCTGGTCCCTCCAGCAGCTGTGGGGCCCCTGGATGGTGGTGTTGGCTCTATGGACCTTCCAGCAGCTGTGGGGCCCCTAGATGGGGGTGTTGGTTCTATGGCCCTTCCAGCAGCTGTTCGGCCCCTGGATGGTGGTGTTAGCTCTATGGACCTTCCAGCAGCTGTGGGGCCCCTAGATGGGGGTGTGGTTCTATAGCCCCTCCAGCAGCTGTGGGTCCCCTGGATGGTGGTGTTGGTTCTATGGTCCCTCCAGCAGCTGTGGGGCCCCTGGATTATGGTGTTGGCTATCTGGTCCCTCCAGCAGCTGTGGGGCCCCTGGATGGTGGTGTAGGCTCTATGCTCCCTCCAGCAGCTGTGGGGCCCCTGGATGGTGGTGTTGGCTATATGGTCCCTCCAGCAGCTGTGGGGCCCCTGTATGGTGGTGTTGGGTCTATGGTCCCTCCAGCAGCTGAGGGCCCCTGGATTGTGGTGTTGGTTCTATGGCCCCTACAGCTGCTATGGGACCCCTGGATGGTGGTGTTGGCTCTCTGGAAAATCCAGCAGCTGTGGGGCCCCTGGATGGTGGTGTTGGCTCTATGGCGCCTCCAGCAGCTGTGGGGCCCCTCGATGGTGGTGTTGTCTCTATGGACCCTCCAGCAGCTATGGAGCCCCTGGATGGTGGTGTTGGCTCTATGGCTCCTCCAGCAGCTGTGGGGCCCCTAGACGGTGTTGTTGGCTCTATGGCCCCTCCAGCAGCTGTGGGGCCCCTGGATGGTGGTGTTGGCTCTTTGGCCCCTCCAGCAACTGTGGGGCCGCTGGATGCTGGTGTTGGCTCTATGACCCCTCCAGCAGCTGTGGGGCCCGTGGATGGTGATGTTGGCTCTATGGCCCCTCCAGCAACTATGCTGCCCCTGGATGGTGGTGTTGGCTCTATGGTCCCTCCAGCAGCTGTGGGGCCCCTGGATGGTGGTGTTGGCTCTATGGTCCCTCCAGCAGCGGTGGGGCCCCTGGATGGTGGTGTTGGCTCTATGGTCCCTCTAGCAGCTGTGCGGCCCCTGGATGGTGGTGTTGGCTCTATGGTCCCTCCAGCATCTGTGGGGCCCTTGGATGGTGGTTTTGGCTCTATGGCCCCTACAGCATCTGTGGGGCCCCTGGATGGTGGTGTTGGCTCTCTGGACTTTCCAGCAGCTGTGGGGCCCCTGGATGGTGATGTTGATTCTATGGCCCCTCCAGCAGCTGTGGGGCCGCTGGATGGTGGTGTTGGATATATGGACCATCCAGCAGCTGTGGGGCCCCTGGATGGTGGTGTTGACTATATGGTCCCTGCTGCTGCTGGGGGCCCCTGGATGGTGGTGTAGGCCCTATGGTCCCTCCAGCAGCTGTTAGGCCTCTGGATGGTGGTGTTAGCTCTATGACTCCTCCAGCAGCTGTGGGGCCCCTGGATGGTGGTGTTGGCTCTATGGCTCCTCCAGCAGCTGTGGGGCTCCTGGTTGGTGGTGTTGGCTCTATGGACCTTCCAGCAGCTGTGGGGCCCCTGGATGGTGGTGTTGGCTCTATGGACCCTCCAGCAGCTGTTGGGCCTCTGGATGGTGGTGTTCGCTCTATGGACCTTCCAGCAGCTGTGGGGCCCCTGGATGGTGGTGTTGGTTCTATGGACCCTCCAGCAGCTGTGGGGCCCCTGGATGGTGGTGTTGGCTCTATGCTCCCTGCAGCAGCTGTGGGCCCCTGGATTGTGGTGTAGGCTCTATGGTCCCATCATCATAGGTGGGGCACCTGCATTGTGGTTTAGGATCTATGGTCCCTCCAGCAGCTGTGGGGCCCCTGGATGGTGGTGTTGGCTCTATGGTCCCTCCAGCAGCTGTGGGGCCCCAAGGATGGTGGTGTTGGTTCTATGGTCCCTCCAGCAGCTGTGGGCCCCTGGATAGTGGTGTTGGTTCTTTTGGGCCCCCCCAGGCTGTGTGGCCCCTGGATGGTGGTGTTGGATCTATGGCCCCTGCAGCAGCTGTGCGGCCGCTGGATTGGGGGGTTGGCTCTATGGTCCCTCCAGCAGCTGTGGGGCCCCTGGATGGTGGTGCTGGCTCTATGGCCCCTCCAGCAGCTGTGGGGCCCCTGGATGGTGGTGTTGGCTCTATGGTCCCTTGGTCCCTCCAGCAGCTGCGGGGCCCCTGGACGGTGGTGTTGGCTCTATGGACCCTCCAGCAGCTGTGGGGCGCCAGGATGGTGGTGTTGGTACTATGGCCCCTCCGGCAGCTGTTGGGCCCCTGGATGGTGGTGTTGGTTCTATGGCCCCTTCAGCAGCTGTGGGGCCCCTGGATGATGTTGTTGGCTCTATGGACCCTCCAGCAGCTGTGGGGCCCCTGAATGGTGGTGTTGGCTCTATGGCCCCTCCAGCAGCTGTGGGACCCGAGGATGGTGGTGTTGGCTCTATGGTCCCTCCAGCAGCTGTGGGGCCCCGGGATGGTGGTGCTGGCTCCATGGTCCCTCCAGCAGCTGTGGGGGCCCTGGATGGTGGTGTTTGGCTCTATGGTCCCTCCAAACAGCTGGGGGCCCTGGATGGTGGTGTTGGCTCTATGGCCCCTCCTGCAGCTTTTTGGGGCCCCTGGATGGTGGTGTGGCTCTATAGACACTCCAGCAGCTGTTGGACCCCTTGATGGTTGAGTTGGCTCTATGGACACTCCAGCAGCTGTGGGGCCCCTGGCTGGTGGTGTTAGCTCTATGGCCCCTCCAGCAGCTGTGGGGCCCCTGAATGGTGGTTTTGGCTCTGTGGCCCCTCCAGCAGCTGTGGGGCCCCTGGATGGTTGTGTTGGCTCTGTGGCCCTCCAGCAGCTGTGGGGGCCCTGGATGGTGGTGTTGGCTCTATGGCCCCCCAGCAGCTGTGGGGCCCCTGGATGGTGGTTGCTGGCTCTATGGCCCTCCAGCATTGTGGGCCTGGATGGTGGTGTTGGCTCTATGGTCCCCTTTGGGCCTCCAGCAGCTGGGGTCCCCTGGGCGATGGTGTTGGCTCTTTTGGACCTCCAGCAGCTGTGGGGCGCCAGGATGGTGGTGTTGGTACTATGGCCCCTCCGGCAGCTGTTGGGCCCCTGGATGGTGGTGTTGGTTCTATGGCCCCTTCAGCAGCTTTGGGGCCCCTGGATGATGATGTTGGCTCTATGGACCCTCCAGCAGCTGTGGGGCCCCGGATGGTGGTGTTGGCTCTATGGCCCCTCCGGCAGCTGTGGGGCCCTGGATGGTGGTGTTGGCTCTATGACCCCTCCAGCAGCTGTGGGCCTCTGGATGGTTGTGTTGGCTCCATGGTCCTACATCAGCTGTGGGGTCCCTTGATGGTGTTGTTGGCTCTATGGTCCCTCCAGCAGCTGTGGGGCCCCTGGATGGTGATGTTGGCTCTATGGTCCCTCCAGCAGCTGTGGGGCTCCTGGATGGTGGTGTTGGCTCTATGGTCCCTGCAGCAGCTGTTGGGCCCCCGGATGATGGTGTTGGTTCTATGGCCACCTCCCCGCAGCTGTGGGGGCCCTGGATGGTGGTATTGGCTCTATGGCCTCTACAGCAGCTGTAGGGCCCCTGGATGGTGGTGTTGGCTCTATGAACCCTCCAGCAGCTGTTGGGTCCCTGAATGGTGGTTTTGGCTCTGTGGCCCCTCCAGCAGCTGTGGGGCCCCTGGATGGTGGTGTTGGCTCTGTGGCCCCTCCAGCAGCTGTGGGGCCCCTGGATGGTGGTGTTGGCTCTGTGGCCCCTCCAGCAGCTGTGGGGCCCCTGGATGGTGGTGTTGGCTCTGTGGCCCCTCCAGCAGCTGCGGGGCCCCTGGATGGTGGTGTTGGCTGTTATCAGCCATGTAGAGCGCTCGGTTTGTAGGGAAGGTGATTCCAAGCTTCTGTTCCCTGGTATCAGCCAGTTCAGGCTGTGGAGAGACTGCTGTGCTGCTTGTGGAGGAGACCTCCCGGCCTCATCATCACTACTTGGTCTCCTAATTCCAGAGCCTTGGCCGCTGTTGGGGCTAATGGAAAGCTGCTTCCCTTTCACACTGCGGCCTCCTCAGTCTGGGCTTTAACTCCTTCACAACAACTTTTTCCATCCCATTTGTTTTTTCCTTCCCGACCTCCAGGAGTCAGAACTTCTTCTTCTTCTTTTCTCTCTACATAGATATGTGAGGGCTTGTTTTTTGCTGGATAAGATGTACTTTTTAATGATCCCATTGACTGCACCATAAAACTAATATAATTCTACGTTGGGTGGAAAGTATAAGAAAGCCTGGATATTGTTAGAGCATCAGATTCCTTCATACAAGGCTCAGGCTTTGGGTGTTGGCAGCTGCTGCTGCGGGGGGAGCTCCAGTCATCAAAATGGCTCCAAGGAACAGACCCCAAAACCCCTCTATTTATAGCAGAGGAAAAACATGAAGTTACATAATAATGATCAGCTTCTTCCAGCCGCTCAAATATCAATAAACGCATCTTATACTGTGAATCCAGCCGGAGCTGATGAATATTTATACAGGTCTGGAAACTATTCATGGTTCTAATTTCTGGACATACGTTGATTTCTCTGAACAAAGACTATTCCTGCCGGTCTAAGCCTCGCAGCATTTCTGATGCTATGGACTGTTGCAGATTGCAGCTATCTGGAGTAGAAGCAAAGGTATACAGACCGTTGTGGAAGTAAATCCATTTAAGATGTTTACTGGTGGATACCATTACATGATGTACATGTGAGCGGAACTGTGAAATCACAGACATGGAGGATACATGAGAGATGCGTAAACGCAGTTACAAGGTAGTGACAAGAACTTGCATAGCAATGCATTAAGCAAAGAAACACTTAATAAACATAACTCAGCGCAACCTATCTGTCTGTGATGACCTTAAGTTTATTTTAAACATAATGCTGTAGCCTGTTGTATTATTCTTCAACACACGCTTCTCAACAGCATTAAGCTTAGTCCATCAGCTGAGCTTCTTATGAGCTAGAATGCTTTTTGTTGCTCAGGGATTCGTGAAACATATCTGCGAGCATTTCTCTCAGTTGGGCAGTACTGCTAATTCCAGAACTTGTCTTGTTCTTGAAGGATCCGCAGAACAATGAACTTAACCATGATATGCTTGGTTTCTTGGGTTGACTCTTTCCATCTCGTGCGAGTGCAAGCCATCCTGGTTGTCTTTCTCAAAGACCTTGTTGGTTTCAACTGTATTTGACCCAAGTCGAACAATAGTTGCCGTAGCCAGTTGACCTCTTGAATTGCATGCCGCTGCTGCAACATACTGTATGCCTCTGTGTGATGAGAGTGTTACACACAGCTGTTTTCTGCTAGCTCAGCTTACGCGCCACCTGAAACAAGAAAAGATAACCACTGGTGGATTTTCTTGTCTCGCTCCGGGTCTTCGGCCCTATCAGCGTCAACCAATACCCTATTTAGGTCCACTTGTTAATTGTGGTTAACTCAGTTTACGAGATGCAGAGTTACCTTTAAAATAGCGTAATGGACTTCTTTAACAGTCTTATTCCAATCTGCTGATTTGGCATCGAGGTTTTTCTGGCATAAAATTCCGACGGCTGCTGCAAATATTGGTCTTGTTAGCAGTGGCAATATACAGAATTTTCCAATGGCCCTTCTGTATTGGTTATCGCTTGGTAGCAATTTGGTCTTGATTGTTTCATTCTTTCAAAAGTTGGTTTCCACATCGGAGGATTTTGCTGTTTTGCGCATCTTCCAGTATCCTAACATAATCTCGATTTTTTCCTGGTATTTTGTGCTGCTGATTTAGAAGAAAACTTCCCATTTTCTTCCCTTCAATCTGAATTGCCGAGGTCCGAGTTTACTTATGTTTCCATGTCTTTGCGGTCTCAAAATTCTGATTCAAGGTTTGTTTAGTACTTCCTTGTTAATCCCCTTCTCGTCAAAAAGACTATATAAGAATCATCGACATAAAAAGCACAAAAAGAAGCCATCTGTCTGTCAGTCTCTTTCGTGTACAGGCAGGGGTCTGCCTTAATCGCTGAAAGTTCCTCATTGGTAAGGACCTCATTTTAATTTCATATTCCATCTATGGCCCGTCCTGCTTGTGACCATATTATTTTCTGAAGTTGCTACATACTAGGTCCTGGTCTTTGCTCATCTGTGTTGAACCTGGTGGATGTTCCATGTAAGTGTCCCTCTGTTTAATTACCATGAGGAACGAAGTTTTTACATGTCAAAATGTTTCACCTTGCTTTTATTGATAGCTGCTACCAGAGAGTAAAGTCTGATAATGGGTGTTTTAACCATGGAGGCGAACTGTTGGGCTCATCGTTGTTCTTCTCCGTATTTTTTCGTGAGTATTCCGCTCTCTGGCATCTAGTCTTGCTTTAATATCTTTCAATGGTGCATTCAGCATTGTATTTAATTTAAAAGTCCATTTACAGCCAATACGCTTTTTTCCTGTCGGCAGTTCTGTTAGCACCCACGTTTTTTTTAAGTGTCATGCAGAGATTTTATTTCTTCTCTGCTGTCTTTTATCCATTTTATTGATTTCCCTGTCCGGAGTGTTGGACATTTCTTCCCCAGGATGCGGGTTCATGGACGCTAACTGCACTCACTCCTGTATGAGAGACGCGCTGGGTTGCTTTTAGCCTTGTTTTCTCTATGCTGAACGCCAATTGGTTCTGTATTTTGCTGGTGGGTGGTGTCATCTTACTCATGGTATCTGAGTTCGAAAACTGACTTCAATTTCTTGTTCGAGGAATGCGTGGTCGTTTGATCACTGCAATTTTTACCTTCGTTTTTGATTCTAGATGTAGTAATCACACCATCCTTTTATTCTTCTATAAAAAAGTGACAGTATTGCTAATAGAAAACTCTTTCTGTTTTAGTGTTCCAGGATTCTGTTTATCCCTTGCAGTTATCACTCGTATCCAACTAGTAAACTCCCTCCACTGCTCTGTTTTGGAGTTTGGTGCGTTTCTCTTCTGGGATATACATGAATACTTTACAACCAAACACTATATGTGTTTTTCCTTTGGCTTTCACCATGCATATGTTCGTATGGGGTTTTCTCCACTGTTTTAGAGAAAAGTCTGTTTGCAAGTAAGTAGCTGTCATTGCGGCTTCACCCAATATTTCTCATGGTAGTCCAGAATCTGTTAGCATAAATCTGATCATTTCGGTCAGGGTTCTGTTCTTTCCTTTCGCTACCCCATTTTGCTTGGTGTTGTTAGGGTACTGTCTTTGATCGCTCTACCTCCTGTTGATTCAGTTAGGTTCAATTTTGTGTCCAGTAAAATTGTCCACCTCCATTATCACTTCCGAGTATCAGAGGTTTCCTTTGAACAACCTGTTTGCATGTCTTTGTTATGTATAGTCCTGTAGCTTATCCAAAACTTCCACTTTTGTTGTATTCATTAGGTAAATAAATTGTTTACTTTGAGTAGTCATTCTATGAAGTTCACTATATACCTGTTTTCCGCTGGAGTGCTTACGTTATATTCGCAAGGGACACACACTATCACTGTGTATAATCTCAAGTGGTCTTGAGGCTCTGTTCTCACTTGTTTGGGAAGTGGTTGCCCTGTGGGCTTTGGATTAATGCTATGCCAACATTCACACCTAATGGTGTTTGAGCAATCTGGACAACTTAAGATCCTTTGTCAGGTCCTTATTCTGTAGTTCCTGTAGCTGTCAGATGTCTGTGGCTAATCTTCTGTGCCAAATGTGTATTACAGTCATGTGTCCATGTGTGCTATTGTATTACCTAGTGCTTCACCCGTACTGGGTTATACAGGGCGGGAGTGCTCATTTATCTTGGCATTAGCTATTACCGTTCTTTCCATGTAAGGATAGCACACTCGTCACCTTGAATTTGCTGGTAAAGTCCTTTAGCTGTCAAGCGTTTCATGATAACAGTCCGCCTTCAAGGCTGGGAACATATGTACATATCCTGCATTGGTCACATGGCTTAAACTGCCTCATTTTTACTGGGACAGTAAGATTCCGTGACGCAGTTCTTATGCATTATACTGCTTCCATTCATACAAGATAGATCATTTATGATTTTAGTTGTCGTCTAGCCTTGCAGAAGTTCTATTGCTTCGTCATGTGACTTGTTGCACCTGAATACTCAATGCACCGCTTTCCAACTTTTGTCATTTGTCACTTTGAATGTTATACCATTCCAGTTACATTACATCGTGGTTGGGGATATAGTGGCTTTGACCTTGTGGTTTTTGTCCTTTTGGAATTGTTTATGCTGGTTTTGCCTTCCCCAAATAATTTTTTGATTGGGGAGTCCTTTTTTTTTAAATGTCACTGCTTGTGGGCATCTGAAAAAACACCCTGGTTTTCCTTTTTCTGGAAAATGTGTGTCTGTAGCTTTAGAGCTGTTCAGTTCGGTGTCTGTGGATTTCATACTCATGTTTCCTTTTTCCTTTGGAATTTCATCTATTAGCCGACGTCTTTACAAAATTCTTGGTCAGGTCTGCCTCAGGTCTGTTTGCCAGAGCTTGATCAGTGCACGTATGAGTCAGGTAAACTACATAACAATATGGGTGCTACATGACTGTCTTTTATGTCTTCAGCCACTGTCCTCCAGATGTGTTAACACTTCACCGCATTGCATTTATATGTTCTTGCATGTCTTTTTCTGTACCAAGTTCACATTCTGTATAGTTTTCTGAGCAAAAAATAACTTGCTGTTTAAAAAACTGGATCTTTCATGCAATTTTTTGTAATGCATGTCCAACATTCCCTTTGCTGTATTTCATGTATATGCTGAATTAGCTGGTCATCCTCCACTAACAGACTTATGGTGGCCTGGCCTGTCTGGTCTTCTCTGTCCCATCCTGGTAATTTGATCTGCGGTCTCCTGTGGTATGACCTCCAACAAGTCGTCACTGGTAACAACTTTCCACTGGTTTAACTTCCATAGCTGTAATTCTCATTGTTCAGTTGGGACCTGTCAGTCTGGCTCTGAGCTTGCTGGCCAATCTGCTGATCCTATCCTTTAGTATGTTAGGACCCCTTTCTTACTTGTATTCAGGAGAATGAGGTTCTTTCACCAAGGATCTGCTGCTGTCTTGTCTGTTTCTGGGCCCTTTGCTTTGTGATTTAATATTTCTGTGTCCCTGGCCATAACCTGTTGCAGATTGCGCTTATCTGGAGTAGAAAGCAAAGGGCATACAGACCTTTGTGGAGTTTAACTCCATTTAAGACTGTTTTGCTGGAGCATACAAGGAAGCTACCATTACATGCTGTACATATGAATCACAAAAACATGGAGGATAACAGAGAGATGCGTGTAAAACAGTTACAGTAACAGGAAAACTAGGCATAGCAATGCATAAGCAAGAAACACTTAATACATAATCGCGACACCTACTGTCTTGTAAGACTTAAGTTCTTTCTAACTTACAGCTGTAGCTGTTGTATATTCTTCATCATGGACGACATGTATGAAAGGGGTCGAGTTCTAAGACTCCATAGCAACTAAACAGAGCTCATAACAACCAATCACAGCTCATACTCACCAATCACAGCGCATAGCAACTAGTCAGAGCCCATAGGGACCAATCAGAGCACAGCTTTAATTTTCTAAGAGCACTATATGAAATGAAAGAGGAGATCTGATTGGTTGCTATGGGCAAACAAGAAAGTCTTAGACCACAGGTGTCTAACTGAGGACCTCCAGCTGTTGGGAAAACTCAGACTCCTCATGCATTTGTATAATCTATACCGTGGGCAGATGGTGGAGTTGTAGTTTACACAAAGGCTGGGAGAGCCGCAGTTTGGACACCCCTTGTCTTATGACCAAGACTAAAAAAAAGCCCTCTCTGGACCCGTCCTGCGTGCCTAATACCAACAGTCTATAACCTTTCCTCTTCATCTGTCTAATCCTGGAACGCCTTGGTCTGCTCTACGCCTAATCTGCTATCTCTCGCTAGACTTCTGTTTCGAGTCCTCTACAATCAGGTGTTCCGCACCTTACACGCCACGATACTGCTATGTAGTAGGGCCCACGTTACACGACGGATTTGGCTGCAGGTTGCGTCGCGGCTCTCGCAGCGGTTCCCGCGGCCAAATCCTCGTCTCCCGACGCGGCAGCACCGCGCGGCCGCCGCGCAGAGCACTCCTGTCAAGAAATGACAGGAGAGTTCTTCACAAGCGGGGTCTGGCAGGTGGACCCCTCCTTGCGCCAAACGCTCGGCCAAATCTGTCATGTGAACATAGTCTTAAAGTCTCTAATGATCTCCTCACGGCTGAATCTCAGGGTAACTACTCATTGTTGCTTCTCTTGGATCTCTGCAGCATTTGACACTGTGGATCACCATCTCCTCCTCAGCATGCTCAGCACCATTGGCCTCCAGGCACCGCTCTCTCTTGGTTATCATCCTACCTCTCGACCGTTCCTTCAGTGTTCTCATTTTCAGTTCTACTTCCTCTTCTCTGGAACATGCTACCGTGGAACGAATCAGCAACACTCCAGACTCTCTCATAGCTTTAAGAGGGCCTGAGAACAATATCTTCTCAGGCTGGCTACCAAGATCACTAATGCTGACCCCCACCTGCTTATCACACACCTCTGTCGAGTCATAACTTAGGCACTCACAGGACACTTATCGTATATAGATGTGAGTATCAGGTGGCAGGGTCACCCAAACTTTTATGTAAACCACACCTACTATTTATGTAACAATGGCTGGACCAGTGTAAATGAGCACTTTTTAACCCTTATGTCTCCACACGTACATCAGTAATAGATTGTAGCTCTTGCAGAGCAGGGCCCTCACACCTTGTCTTGTCTCATGTTTGTTAGGTGTCTTTTAAGTGTATTGTCTGTACGTTTACCCTTGAATTTGTAAGTGCTGCGTGAATATGTTGGCACTATATAAAATAAAGTTATAATTATAAGGGAAGAGAGGACAAATCTCTCTGTGGCTCTTTCAAGACGTTCAATATCACGAATTCATCTCTGGGGGCGACGCGGATCTTCCCAAAGACCAGCTCACATTTCCAGTGCCATGAAGGCTGTGAGCGTCCAGTGGCCAACGCCCCCCATGTGCTCCTGTCAGTCCACTGACCACACAGGCCCTCACATGTCTTTCTCCCCAGATGGAAAGGAAGACTTGGTCGCCATCTTTCCACTGGAAGTAGAAGGGATTCATCCTCCTCCCATTTCCTCGCCGTCGGCTGATCCAACAGGCAGATTCTCCAGATTCAGGATCAAGCTTCCTGAAACCTGTCATGGAATCCTGAGACTCTTATTTGAAGGAAGGAACCATCGATAGAATGCGCTTCTGTCCCGGGAATTCTGGGAGGTGAGGAGATGTGCATTAACCCCTTACGCACGCAAGAATTCTGTCTCTCTGTTTGGTGGCACTTACCCTCCCTCTCTACAGTGGAGACGTTTTCTTGGACTTTTTATACTTTTTCTTGGCCGAATACTTTATGGGGGCAGGAGATGCCAAAAGCTGCAGTTCTGGGGTCGGAGGAATTTTCTTCTTCTCCAGAGTTAACCGTAGGGGATATTGACTGATGAATTTAAATAGAATGAAATGGAACGAGAAGAAAGAGCAGGAATGTGGGAGGGGAGGATTTATTGTATTGTTTTATGTGTTTAATGGCAAAATTGGGGGTGTTTTGAGATTTACTGAGCTGCCCCCTCCATCCATATACATCTATATACTGCCCCCTCCATCCATATACATCTATATACTGCTCCTGCCTCCATAGACATCTGTATACTGCCCCCTGCCTCCATATACATCTATATACTGATCCCATGGCCTGTCTCATTTATCATCTATTATACTTCTCCTGCCATCCATATAACCATATTATATACTGCCCTGTGCCTCCATATACATCTATATACTACTCCCTTCCTCCATATGCATCTATATACTGCACCCTCCTTTCATATACATCTATATACTGCAACCTGATCCATACTTACATCTTTGTATACTGCCCTGTCTCAATATACATCTATATAATGCCCCTGTCTCTTTTATAAATCTATATAATTCACTTCGCCTACATTTACATCTTTGTATATACTGCCCCCTGCTCCATTTAATGTTATATAATGGCCCCCTGTCTCACCAATATTACATCTATATACTAAACCTTCTTCCATCACATCTCTATATACTGGCCCCCTGTTTCTATTTACAATCTATATTACTGCACCTGCAATCCTATTCATCTATACTACGCAAACTGCTATCCATATACATCTTATATATACTCCCTGCTCTCCGCCTTATACATCTATATACTGCACCCTGCCTCCATATTCATCTATATACTGCCCCCTCCCTCCCAATATACATCTATTTTATAGCGACCTCCCTCCATTACACATTCTATATCTGCCACTCCCTCCAATGTATACATCTATAAACTGCCCCTCCTTCCATATACATCTACATACTGCACTCTGCCTCCATATACATCTATATACTGCCCCCTGTCTCCATATACATCTATAAACTGCCCCTCCTTCCATATACATCTACATACTGCACCCTGCCTCCATATACATCTATATACTGCACCATTCAACATAATCCTAAATATATATCCCCTGACTCCATATACATCTATATACTGCACCCTGCATCCATATACATCTATATACTGCTCCTGTCTCATATACTTCCTATATATTGACCCTGTCTCCATTATAAATCTATATACTGCACCCTGCCTCTCCATATACAATCTTTTACGCCGCATGTCTCCATATACACTCTTATATATCTGCCCTCCTTCCATATATATCTATATACTGCTCATCCCTCCATATACTTTATATACTGCCCCCTGTCTCTATATACATCTATATACTGCACTCTGCATCCATATACATCTATATACTGCCCCTGTCTCCATATACATCTTTGTACTTCACCCTCCCTCCATATACATCAATATACTGCTCCCTCTCTCCATATCCAAGTATATACTGCAGTTACTGTAGTAGCTGTATGTTTGGATCTATGTTTACATTATGTAGAGACAAGAACAATGAGCCTCATTTTGTGTTTTAGTCTTTTTTCAGAGACTTCTGACAAAGGGGCTCGGTTAATAGGGAGTGTGGCTAAGTGCCAAAAAAAAAAGCGTCATATTTTTAGTACGATTAATGACGTACAGTAAAGTAACTGATATAAGGGGTAATCTGGGACTAGACAGTCTAAACCTTGGCCTCCAGATCCAATCAGCTCTATGATACTAGTAATGTGTCGGCATTGTAATCGGACTGTCTAATCTGAGGTATACTATGCCTAGTTTTCTTACATTATTGATAAATCTGCCCCGAGTATTTCTGGACTACTGTAGGGGCAAAATGTAAGTTATGTTAGTGTATAGATACAGAGCTGGAAGTGCAGTCATCATACAGTGGAATCTATAGTGTAAATCTCTGGCAATAGATATAAGGGCTGGTACAATCTCAGGTCCTTTATGACACCTTGATAGGATATGCCATAACTGTGTGGTAGATACAGGCCTCACCTCTGCTCGAAACTCCCACTGAAATAAATGGGAGAGTTCCAACCGGAGTTAGGACCCGCACCGAGCACATAGTTATGGCATCTCCTATCAATGTGTCATAAATGCCTGAGTTTGGAACAGCCCTTTAACGTGTTCATCCAGTTTTAGCAATCTATTACCATGTATGCTATTAGTGAGGGAGGCTGCTGCTGCTCACATCCCTCATCCTCTGGTTGCTGAGGAAAGTCATTACAATGAGCATCTCTCACGCCCTCTGGAGCACTTGTATTACAAAGATAGATCTTTGGTTTGAATAGGTTCAGTGCAATGCTTCTCTTCTCCTATGGTGGCGCTGTAGGCAAACTGAACACTTCCATCATGGCAGTTTGTACTTGTCTTGATAAATTAAGTTTTTTTTTTTTCAGATTATGTGTATGAGTGACTGCTTACATTTTGATTGTCCATTTACCCCATCCATCTTAAAGGGGTACTTTCGCAACATTGATTGGCTTTAGCCATGTAGACAAAGGTAAATAAAGACAGTTGCTAAATACACTGCTGTTCTGATTTTGCCTGAACGGGAAGTAAGGACATGAAGCTGTAGAACTTCCCACGGGCTGAACAGGAAGTGGAAGCCTCCAATGGTGACCTAATGGATCCACTTCCTGTTCCTGACCATGACACTCATCCTGGCCCAGTCTTAGAGGTCAAGGGGATTATTGATTCCAAACACATGGGGGTAAAATCTTTCATTAATTTGAAGGGTTTTGGTCCTGAGGAGAGATCTTTTAAGGTTCACTATTTTCATGGCTTCTTGAAGAGTGATGTTAGGAATAATGCCCTTGTTTTTATCCTCCATCTTGTATATGCCTTCCATTTTGTGTATTCACTTATTATAAAAGAAAATTTACCCCTGAAATATTAGAAGTGCAGAAAATTTCTCAAATTATTTTTGGAAAAATTTTCAGATGTTGGGAAAAACTTCTTTCTTTTTCTAAATTGGCCTCTAAGAAACAAAAAAAAAAATTCAAGTTTTAAATATCTCATGGGGCCCCTTGATAAAATGTCCTTTCCTGAAAGAAGTACATTTTTGGGTTTTCCTGTCAAACGTGGGTTTCTTCTGACCTAAGACAAAATTGGCATATTTCACAATTTTTTAAGTTCATAAAAAATATATCTTTATGTCACCAAATTTGAAACAAGGTTTTAATGATTGTAATAAACTTTCAGAATTCTTTCACAAAAACATCAACTGTGTATGTTTTTAAACCTTCTCCAGGCCAAAATTTAAATCTCAAAATTAAAAACCTACAGACAATGGGAACGTTGATTTCCCTATCGTGATCAAAAGGGGGCCCTTTTAAATTCTTTTTTTAGGTGGTTGTTGTTTTCCCTTTCCCCCTTACTTTTTAAAAGTCCTTCCCCTTTCCCCAACATCCTGTCCGGTGGTCACTGCTGTTTTCTTCTCCACTTAGGCCTGTACTTTTGTAATTCTATTTAACCTCTTCCTGAAAACCGGTCATAATAATAAGGCCCTTTGTTTTTTCTTTCTTCCAAGAGCCATAACTGTGTTATTTTTTTCTATCTGCATAGACCTATGAGGGCTTGTTTTTTGCGGGATAAGATGTATTTTTTAATGGTGTCCATTTTACCGAACCCTAAAATTAACTTGGGAAAAAAAATTGGGGTTTAAAAAGTTTACAAGGGAAAAGTTTCTTGCACCAGGGTTTTTTGGGGGTTTTTTTTTTTCAGTTTTTCAAATCTTTGGTATAAGGGATTGTTCTCTGTAATTTTCAGGGTTATACAATTTTCCCCGGGGAAAACCAAGTATGTTGGGTTTTCCCTTTTTGTTTTTAAAACGGTATTAAAGGAAACATTTACTATTTTTTTTTTTCCCGCGGCACCCCACTTTTTTCGACCAAAAACTTTTTTTGCTCTTCTACCTGTGGATGTTGTTATGATACATTTTTCCAGGGTTTAAATGTAGCTTTTTTTTGGTTCCCTTTTCTGGGGGTTTTTTTATTTTCAAAATAAATTTATGTTAAAAATTGTAATTTGGGTCCCGAAGTTTGCGGGCATGGTGATAAACCAAATTTTTTTGGAAAATTTTTTACCCCGTTTTTTTTTTTTTTTTTTTTATTTTTTTTATTTATTTGTAAAATGGCAGAAGGGGTGTTTGGAATTTAAATTTTATGCTTTAAAAAAAAAAAATCTACACATTAATATTGAGTCCCCTTTAGGTACCTGACCACTAGGGGGGCACGATCATTAAATATTGCAGAAGGATATACAAAGATGGTGGATCTAATACTTCCTGTCTGTGGAATAAAGTAAGGCTTAGGCTATGTTAACACGGCGTACAATACGACCCGCAATTACGCCGGGTATTTGGGAGTCGTGCTAACACGCGCGAACTCCCGCCCCATAGACTGACTTACATTTACCACCCAAAAAGAATCGATTCTCCCCCCCACAACAAAACTTCATAATTTACGCGCGGGGGCAGGCTAATCCAACTCGCTATAGAGCGGGGATTATCGAAATTTATGGGCATTTTTTGCCTCAAATTGAGTGCAAAAAAAACCTTTTAAAAATCCTTAGGCTTCCACTGCCAGAAATGGGGGGTGCCCTGGGGGGGGGTTGATGATTGGGGGGGTACAATGCCTATCCCCCATTCAAAAAGGTTTAAGCACGGGGAACGACGGCATGGGTCCTCTGTAAGGGGGGTCCAGCTGAAAACACCCTTTCTATTTCTATAAATTCCGAGTAATCCCGCTACTTAGCCAAGGCAAAATACATTAGGGCAGGTAAGAAATTCACCCCGGCCCCTTTTTCCCCCCCTTACATAATGCCCACTATTGATACTTCATCACCACAATCAAATGAAAAATATACAAAAACTTTAACACAATGTCTACGTATAAAACTACCAAATACAATATTAA
This sequence comes from Phyllomedusa bahiana, assembly GCA_025379985.1. Taxonomy (NCBI): domain Eukaryota; kingdom Metazoa; phylum Chordata; class Amphibia; order Anura; family Hylidae; genus Phyllomedusa; species Phyllomedusa bahiana. The sequence continues at coordinate 24,934 of JAODAL010038620.1, forward strand.
AAATAACACGCAACAAAAAACCAAATCCCAGGCTAAAAGTACCAATGTCCTACTAAGACCCCATATCACCACCACATAGTGGCTGAATAATACCACCCCACCATGACCACATATCACCATCACTTACTAACTGAATAATTCCACCACACCATGACAACATATCAACACCAAAAAATGTCTGAATAATACACAATACAATGACTGAATATAAGCCATTATACTACAACCAAAATTAACGGCCTACAGTGACCATGCAGAGATGGATACCAATTGTCCAGAGGCTATACCGTCATATAAGTGATTACAGTAAAGTTACATCCAGGCACTTACACTATGAATTTCCGTAATTGCAGCGCGCATCTTGCCGCATATAAAGCGCAATACGTGGCAATTTAAGCCATGTGAACATACCCTAAAAACATTTATTGATATAAGCACTCCATGACAACAGCCCTCTTTCACCATTTTATTTAAGAAATCAATCCAACGCTGGTCCAACATAATCCAATGAGTCCCACTGAAGATTATGCCTGTGGTTGATCTTCTGGGGGTGAAGGGTACAGAGTTCAAGCTGCACAATATGAGTCTGGGGGGTACAGACTAAAGCCATAGCACAATCTCCAAGGTGATGGTCTCTGACCCCCCAAGGATAGTGTAAGCTGTGCTCTGTACTCCTCTCTCCCACCCCTTCTCCACCATTGTTTTATGCATCCTAGTGCCAAGATATAACCTCTACCTATCACCCTATAGTCCTCTCACCTTCACCTATCACCTCATAACCTCTTTACCTATTTCTCAATAACCCTCTCACCTCCACCCATCACTTTTCTCCACCAATCACCTATTACCCCATAACCTCCCCACCTATCACCCCACGTGGAGTTTGTACAGAAGTGCAAATCACAGAGTGAGGGCAAAAAAGTCTACGATTAAAAAATAACCTTTAATATACTAATTTAAAAAGTGACCAAAACTACAAAAATAATAGAAAGATTATTCGCAGTTTAGTATATTGATATAACAAACATCAAAATCTCTTCCAAATTAGTATGGTATCACATAGTGCTTTAATCTCTCCAACAACGTCACATATTCAAGAGACATTGATTTTCACTCACGGCTTGTTGTTATTCATATGACATGTACTATTACAAAAAAGTCAGGGGGTTAGGGTACAGTTGTTTCCCTATATTGCCCCTATTAGTCAGGGAGTAATCATCCCAACAAGGGCGGCCCCAATGTAAGACCTCACACTAGTGTGCCCTGTTATATTCCTAGTGATAGCTCCATACATATATGTTACCGCAGTAAGCCAAAGATGCTATCTCTAGCACCCTGTATCCCTATTCCCCTATTAAAGATCAGCAAAAGGGTTCCTCAGGGGGTATTAGAGAAATAAGTCTGGGGCGTCCATTCAAAATTGACGCACTACATATGATTGGTGGATTCATATCTGCCACCTGGTCTCAACCAATCAGCTCTTTTCTGCCTTTTTTACTGTATTTTGAACTGTCCGCCTTTTCATTTGATTGGTCCATACTTCTCCATAGGTTAGAATGGGTCCCTGTCGCTCCTATTCTGATTGGCTGGTTTTTGCCGACCAATGAGAAGAGCTTAAAGAATTTGACTTACTGTATTTCCCGGCAATTCTCTATATTGCAATTCCTGATGCAGCGCCGCTCTCGGCGACAAACGCGGTGTTAGTGATTTTATTAATGTATGTTTTTAGAGGGTTTCAACTCTTTTACAGGGAATATTTTACACCTAATAAAAACGATTTATTTACTAATACTCCATGCCGCACGGCACTGAGAGCCGAGATTTCAGTGCCCTGATCTCTCCATTGACTACAATAGGACAACTAGCTCGCGCTCTGATTGGCCGAGATAGCCAAGCCCCCGCTAGCTCAACCAATCAGCTCTTTTCTGCATTTTTACTGTATTTTGAACTGTCCAGCCTTTGATTTTGATTGGTCAAAACTTCTCCATAGGTTATAATGGGTCCCTGTTGATCCTATTCTGATTGGCCGAGATAGCAAGCCCCCGCTAGCTCAACCAATCAGCTCTTTTCTGCATTTTTACTGTATTTTGAACTGTCCCGCCTTTGAATTTGATTGGTCAATACTTCTCCATAGGTTTTAAATGGTCATTGTCGCTCCTATTCTGATTGGCTGGCTTCTGCCGACCAATGAGAAGAGCTTACAGAATTTGAATTATTGTATTTCCTGGCAATTTCCAAGATCCTAATTCCAGATGTTGCGACGTTCTAGATTTTTGGAAAGTGATTTTATTTATTTATATTTTTTTTTTGGAAGGTTTGAGCTCATTTTCAGATACTGTTTTACACCTAATAAAGGCGATTTTTTGGGATTCATACTCCATGCCGCGTGGAGCTGAGCGCCGAGATTTCTTTTGCGATCTTCAATGTTTCCTCTCATGTTCCGTTCTCGCTTCACTTCGCCTCCTCCGGAGCATTTAGACCAACTTTAACTAGGTCTGCCTGTCGGAGCTGGTGAGCACTGCAATGCGCCGCACTTTGCCGACCCGCGTTCGTACAAGCCTCGGAGTTTTCGAGCACGCCGCGTCCCGCCCCGAAACACCTACACCGCGCCCACACCGCGCCCATTGCACGCCCCTTCATGCGAGGCGCATCTGAAAGTGGCGAACGCTGCGCCTAACATCGTATCCCTGCGTCCGACAGCGGATTTGGTCCGGGGAGGCGCATGATACGCCAGAAAACGGGCGTAAATCCCATTCATACATGTCGCCCAATGAATGTATTTGTGATTTAGGAGAGTCCAGAGATAAGAAATCTTTATCTTTTCTTACTGAACAAGAAAGCTGATTTTGAAGTATCCTCCTCCGATCCTGAGTTCTCAGACACAGGATGGAGGAACTTCAGGAGAGGAGGAAGAGGAACTAACAATAGAAGTTGGAATAGATTTAGCGGAGGACATAGACAATGGAAACAAAGAAGGTATAGCTGGGAGGAAAGAAGAAGGGAGCATTATGGTGTATCCTCCTCTTCATCTGTGGAATCTTCAGTACCCTCTTCCTTATCACCCTCCTCTTTTTTTAGAGACTATGCAAGGCCTCCCATATACATTAAGAGACAGACCTCAGAAGTCTGTCAAAGGAATCCGAATGACCCCAATAAGGTAATTAATTTATCCACACGTCCAGTTACAATGATTGAGCAAGAAGTCCTATATAAGGGCCTCTCGTCTGTCCCCCACCACCAGTTACAATGCATTTTCATGGGTGAAAGGTATCAACTTGTTCACCAGAAGATGAAAATGTCCAAAATTCTTTAGGAATAAAGATGCCCAGGTATGTGATCAGCTGGGTATTATGAATGATGACCTCCCCGGGCTAAGGATATTAGCTGGGTTAATGGAAAAAAATGAAAGACTAGAGGTCGAGGGCCCACATACTGATCTGAAACTTAGAAGCACCAGGATGCCCCCACCACATGATACACCAGAAATAGGTATATTCCTAAAACTGGTGGTTAATGACTTAAACTGGTTTAGGCTGAACCCCCTAAAGGGCCGTCCAATAGTATCAGGTATCGCCTCCATGATGGAGGCGGCAGGTATTTATGTGGATAAGGTTCGGAGACATTTTGTATTGGGTGTTCTTTTGTATATTCGCGATACAACGCATTTACTTTTGAAAATTGGGGATTTAAGAGTTGCTGAAGATGTGAAATTGCGTCTATTGATGTTGAATCACTTTACAGAAACCACATATTCATGGTATTGAAGCAATTTTTTTTCTCAGAACCAGAAGTGTCGGATATCATGGGCACAAGTCCCTTTTCTTGAGATTAACGGAATTTATTTTGACACAAAACTACTTTCTCTTCAGGCCCGGCCTCTTCCACCAGCTCAGAGATGGATTTATCTCATCACACCCTAGCGCAATGAGCCATGTTGAAAGCTGTTCTCAATGTCCTTAGGGAGAGGAATATCCCGTATAGACGGGGGTTCCCATTTGCTCTTATTGTTCGCCATGAGGGCCAAACCTACACTCTACGCACCCCGGAAGACCTCCCAACATTTTTGAATGACTTAGAGATTCCTGATGTTTCCTTCCCGGATTGGCCCCCTGGGCTCTCCACTTTTGGGAGAGCTGGTGCTAATGAGAGGGGCCCAGAATCAAGTTGCACTAGGTCTCCCACCTAGGAAATCGCGGGGGCCCAGGTCTCCAGACGCAAAACGTACCTGGTCACTGGTTCCGATCCTTCGAACGGGACCCCTCCCAAATAACATTGAGAGGCCCCATTTCCTAGCATTGTCCTAATCTCTTGATAGTACCCGCATTCTCACCAGAGATGGACCTTGTTCATTTCTTAAGTCTGATGTTGACAGCTCTTCTTCTGTATCTTGACCTCTGCTTGTCTCCTGATTTGGTACCTGATCCCTGTTCGTGTTTTTGACTCCTGGCTTGTCTTTTGGTTCTCTCTTCTGTCTTCTGATTTGTGGCCTGGTACCCATACTGTTGCTGAACCGATCTGATCGAATTTGCTTTCACGTGACGGCACCTGCACTTAGTAGCCTAGGGACCGGCGCCCAGTTGGGGTCTGCCATCTAGGGTAGCACGTCAAGTAGGCAGGGACAGTGGGCTTGTTTGCAGTAAGGGGTTATTGCACCTTCTTTGACATGACAGTCATGCTGACAGTTTTAACCGCTTACCGCCGGAGCCAGTTTTGGCCTCTCTGACAGAGCCCCATTTTTGAAATCTGTCATGTGTCACTTTATGTGAGAATAACTTTTTGACACTTTAACCTATCCATGTGATTCAGAGATTGTTTTCTCGTGACACATTGTGCTTTAAGATAGTAAGAAATTTTGGTTCAAAAAATGCTTGTTTATTTGTGAAAAATATCAAAAAATCGTAAAAAATTTGAAAAATTTACCAATTTTAAACTTCAAAAATTTTTGCATGTAAGACAGATAGTTATTCCACTCAACATAGTTTATAACTATCATCTACCCTATGTCTTCTTTAGTTTGGCATCATTTTTTTAAATGTCTTTTTTTTTTTTTTACGACATAAGGGGGCTTAGAAATTTAGTAGTAATTTTAAAATTTTCAACAAAATTTGCAATATACATTTTTTAGGGAACAGTCCAGTTCGAACGTGACTTTGATTGACCTGTATGTTAGATACCCCCATAAATGACCTCATCTAAGAAACTACACCCCTTAAAGTATTCAAAACCGCATTTAGTAAGTTTATTAACCCATTAGGTGTTTCACAGGAATTAAAGCAAAGTGGAAGTGAAATTTCAAAATTTCACTTTTTTTTGCAGATTTTCAATTTTTATACATTGTTCACAAGAATACGGTAAATGTCATCAGGGAAATATAACTTAATATTGATTCCCCAGATTCTGCCGTTTTCAGAGATATTCCATATGTGGCCCTAGTGCATTATTTGTCTCAACCACAAGCCTCCGAATAGGAGGAGCACCTACTGGACTCTGGGGTCTCATTTTCATTACCATTTTATTTAGGGGCCATTTCAGGTTTGCGGACACCCTAAGGTGCTAAAACTTAATAAACTCCCCTAAAAATACCCTATATTGGAAACTACACCCCTTAAGGAATATATCTAGGGGTGTAGTGAGTATATCGACCCCACAGGTGTGTAACAACATTTTTTAGCGTTAGGCTGTGAAAATTAAAAAAAAATTTTTTTTTCCAATAATCTGCAATTTTAGCTGAAAATGTTTAATTTTTACAAGGCATCCTGGTAAAAAAGCACCCAAAACCTTGTTATGCAATTTCTTCCAAGTTCGGCAATGCCCTACATGTGGGTGTAAACTGCTGTTTGGGCACATGGCAAGGGGTACAAGGGAGGGAGCGCTATTTGGCTTTTGGAACGCAGATTTTGGTGGGGCCATGTCGCATTTACAAAGCCCCCAAAGTACCAGAACAGGTGAAACCTTCCAGAAGTCACCCCATTTTGGATTCAGCACGCCTCATAGATCTCATCTAGGGGTGTATTGTGCATTTTGGGTGCACAGGTGTCCAAAGTTTTTTTTTTTTGCATTGGGCTATGAAAATGAGTGGAAAACGCAGTTCAGTCATTGTTTTTTGGGCTTCAATTTTACAGCGTTCGCCGTGCAGTATAAATGACAGGATATCTTTACTATGGGGTAGGTACAATTGCAATGATATAGATTTTATATAGTTTTTTTTTATGTTTTATTACTTTTACACAATAGAAATAGGTCTACAAAAAATTGCGTTTTTATGTTGTCCTGTTCTGATAGCCATAACGTTTTCAGTTTTCTGTATACAGAGCTGATTATGGGCTTGTTTTTTGTGGGATGAGTTGAAGTTTTTATTAGTACCATTTTGGGTCACATGGGGCACATGCTGCTTTGATCACTTTTTATTAAGGTTTTTGTGAGGCATTTTGAACAAAATACAGCATTCCTGGTAGTGTTTTTTATTTTTATTTTTTAACAGCGGTCACGTGCAGTATAACTGACAAACTAGTATTAATCATCAGGTCGATACAATTACAGCGATACCCAGTTTTTATATTTTTTATATTTTACTGCTTTTACATAATAAAAACATTTTAATTCAAAAAGGAAAACACGTTTTTGCATTGCCATAGTCTGAGAGCCATAACTTTTTTACTTTTGTGTGGAGCTGTGTAGGGGCTTGTTTTTTTGCGGGATGAGTTGAAGCTTTTATTGGTATCATCTTTGGGGGGACAAGACTTTTTGATCAGTTTTTATTCCGTTTTTTGGAAGGCAGTGTGAAGAAAATACTGCAATCCTAGCAGTGTTTTTTATTTTTATTTTTAACAGCGCTCACTGTGCAGTATCCATGACCAGTTAGCTTTACTCTCTGGGTCGATAAGATTACGGCGATACCCAATTTATATAGGTTTTTTTTCATTTTGAAGCACTTTAAAAAAAAAAAAGTGTTTTTATTGTGTTAAATAATATTTATGCATTGCTGTCTTCTAAGAGCCATAACTTTTTTATTTTTCCATATACAGAGACGTGTAAGGACTTTTTTTTGTGGGATGAACTGAAGTTTTAATTGGTACAACTTTGGCATTTATATGAGTTTTTTTACGCACGCGGCGATACCAAATATTATTTATTTTTTATCTTTTTTTGGGGCGATTGCCGTTTGTAAAGGGGAAAAGGGCGGTGTACATGTTTTTATTTTATTTTTTGTGTTTGTGTTTTACTTTTTTTTCACTTTTGACATTTATTTTTACTTTTTTTAACTTTTTTTTCTAACAGCAATCATCAGATTGTTTTTAGAAGGCAGACCAGTGCACAGTACTCGTACTGTGTACTGGTCGCCATGACAACGCCTGTCACCATGCCCACAATGCATTGCGGGCATGGTGACGTCACAGATGACCCCGGGAAGTGCCGTTCACTTCCCGGGATCATCAGACAGGAGATCGGTGCCGCACTGTAGCTCACTCCTCCTGTCTGCGGCTTTATTATCGCAGCCATGACAGGCTGCGGTAATGAAGTGGTAATCACCCGCGGCTGGAGCTCACTCCGGCTGGGGGTGAAGCGGCATGCGGCCAGCGGTAATTTACCGCTGGTCCCATGTTGCGATCGCGCGTGGCTCGCCCGCAAGCCCGCGCCATCGCCAGGGCGTATGCATACGCCCTATGTCGGGAAGGGGTTAAAACAAGTTACATCAAGGGTTAATGTGTTGTGCAGAGACTAAGCAAGGATGGTACCTGAGCAACAAGGCTGGAGCCATAGTCTCTAAAATATCCTATCATTGGGCATTTAGGGACACATATATGAAAACTGTCTGGGTCTAAAACTGTCTGGAGTAGTCGTACAAATTGGGTTACCTTGAACTTGAAATACCAAGACCCCACAAATGTAGTGGATATAGAAAAACTAACTAATTCATCCAAAGCGACAATCAAAAACCAAAATGAGGAAAAAATGGCCTTAAAACATAACCTTTAATATGGATAGAATAAAAAGCATACTAATGCAAACACTGCGAACCTCAAAAGACACCTACAGAATTGGGAGACCAGGGGGTGTGTACGTATCCCTATAAAGACCTGAAAAGGGAAAACTATTGAGCCCTAACCTAAATATACACAAACAGGATGATCGCCCCGATAAGGGCTGTCCTGGCAGGAGCCTGACCCTGCAAAAACTAACCCTAAAAAGGGATCTCATCAGGGGAAGATTAGAGAACACAAGACCATAGGGCAGAGGTGTACAGCTAAAGTATAGCAGGTACACTTAAAGCACAAAAATACCTCAAGTAGCTATATTATATATACTCACAAGACCCAAATGCACCAAGCAAAAGAGATGCAAATTCCCTATGTGAGACCTGTTTATTTGTTTAACTTTGTAGATGCCTGTGCCCCACCTCTGTGGCTCCATCCATGCACCCAATTTGCATCTCTTTTGCTTGGTGCATTTGAGTCTTGTGAGTATATACAATATAGCTACTTGAGGTAGCTATTCACTGGAGAGAAGCTATTTCTATGTTCAGAATGTGGCAAGTGTTTTAGTGTGAAATCAAGTCTTGTTACACATCAAAGAATTCACACAGGAGAAGCCATTTCCATGTCTGGAATGTGGGAAATGTTTTTCTATTAAATCAGAGCTTGTTACACACCAAAGAACTCACACAGGAAAAAAGCCTTTTTCATGTCCAGAATGTGGCAAATGTTTTACTGTGAAATCAAATCTTGTTCACCATGTAAGAACTCACACAGGAGAGAAGCCATTTTCACGTTCAGAATGTGGCAAATGTTTTACTCAGAAATCAAGTCTTGAGAAACATGAAAGTACTCACACAGGGGAGAAGCCATTTTCGTGTTCAGAATGTGGGAAACGTTTTAGTGTGAAATCAAATCTTGTTACACATGAAAGAACTCACACAGGAGAGAAGCCATTTTCATGTTCAGAATGTGGAAAATGTTTTAGTCAGAAATCAAATCCTCTTGAACATCAAAGATCTCACACAGGAGAGAAGCCATTTTCCTACTTGAATGTTGCAAATGTTTTAATCAGAAATCACATCTTAGTAGGCATCAAATAACCCATGTGAGAGAGAAGCCATTTTGTGTTTAGAATGGGAAAAATGTTTTACTTTGAAATCACATTCTCAGCATCAAAAAACTCACACAAGATATACTTTCGCTGTAACTGGGGCTGATACTTCAGCAAAAAAAAACAAGTAAAGGCACGTGAGATGCAGAGTATTCATCTCTAAGTATTTCAGTTGCACCCAGCTCACCCTGCTCCTTATAACCTGATAAGAAGGTGCAGAAAAAAGACCTGGTATCAAACACTGGAAAACTCCTGAAGAAGGATTTCACTGCTACAAGGACAAGTGGTGCCGGGACTTTCTGGTTTCTGTAGCATATCCTTGCTGAATTCCAAAGGAACACCTCAGTCTCCTGTAGACGAGCAAATACTAAGCATATGCCTTTTCATGCTGACAAGATGGGGATTAATCAAAGCTTCATCTCATTTGCTTTAACTATATGACGATCGCCCATAGATTATAGACATATGAGCGGTGGTCATCTCACTCTGCATGGCCGTTAGTACAGAGATTGGTCTTGCTCACTAATTGTGTAGGTGGTCATCAGCTGCAGCCGAGCTCTCCACTGAGAAGTCAGGGATGGATTATTACCGACCCTGACTTCCTGATCATTGTATATCCAGCTTTCAATGATCCCTGTATATTCAACTGGACAGGAAGCTGTCCAGTTGCTTTCTGCTTCCTTGCCCAGAGGTCATGTGATCGTCAGTGCTCAGGAGCTGCAGATGCTGCTGGGTCTTATTAGAAGAAAAAACAGAAACATGATATGAGGTATTCGTTACTCCAGTGGCCACTAGCGGTCAGCCTGCAAGCCTCTTCACGGCTCCTCCTCTATTGCAGGTCCCTACACTCCCTACACTCACAATTTACAGAAAAAAGGGCAATTAATTACTCAAAGAAAAAACGGAAACACGGCCATACTCACAGCTAAAAAGCTGAACTGAGACTGAACACAGCACAGAGGCAACACCAGCCCCCATGCTACTTAAAGGGGTTTTGCCAGGACGTGCCTTATCTGCTAAGAAGCAACTGTAAACAAACCATGCTGAGCTGAGAGAGAGACACAGTCAGAGCACAGAGCCGTGCATAAGGGATCGTGTGAAATGTTCACTCAAATAATCAAACTACAACTATTGGATTCTGTATACAAAAGACAACACCTTTTCTTCACAGCAGCTTGAAAGCTCTTTCATGTTCCCTGTCATCAGATAAAGCAGGGATCTACTCAGATAATCACACTACAACTAGTGGATTCTGTATACAGAAGACAACATATTTCTACCCGGTGCCTTGTAAGCTTCTTCAGCTCCCTTTCATCAGATAAGAAGTGTTCTCTGTGCAAGCCCGGCCAGCAGCTCTTGTCAGGTCGTATCTAATAGAAGCTTTTAAGTAACGAAGGGCAGGTAAGGCAGCCTGTAGCTCTCTCAGACTGCAATTTTTGTAATCACATATATTTAGAAAAGTGATTAAATACCCATTTTGCAGGATCCCATGTCAACATTACATCGTTGTAAAACCCCTTTAAGAAAAATACCCAGGTGCAGTTAATTGGTGGTAGCCCATACATCTCTCCACTAGATGGACCTTAAATTGACATATATTCACATAGATGTTTTTCTAGTATGTGAATTTTTCTGCCCAACAGTACTGGGGAGTAATGGGTATTTGTATTCTGTGTTTGACACCCTACAAGTGCTGAGCGTCCTGCCCTGTCTAATGGTGTTGGCATAATAGGCTGTGATACAGCATGGTGTAACACACATTTTCATACTGGCACCCGTTTATTGTTTTATCTATATGCAATTGGAATACCAGCAGCCACCCCCCTCATGCACGGAAGGTGTGCGAGCGGCTGTCTTACGGGTATTTTTGCATCTGTATAGTCTCCCAATGTATGGTAATGTGGCTTTTTTGCATGCTATGTGAATATATGTCAATTTAAGGTGCAGTTTTCTGTCCCCCTAGTGGTGAGACGTATGGGTTACCACTAATTAACTGCACCTGGGTATTTTTCTTACGTAGCATGAGGGCTGGTGTTGCCTCTGTGCTGTGTTCAGTCTCATTTCAGCTTCTTAGCTGTGAGTATGGCCATGTTTCTGTTTTTTCTTTGAGTAATTAATTGCCCTTTTTTCTGTAAATTGGGTATTATTAGACCCAGATACGCTGTATTTCCCCTGTAACTGAGGCTAATGCTTCAGCAAGAAGCATCCTTTTCTGACATTATTGGAGAGGACAGTATGTAAAATTAAAAAAGAAAAAAAAAAAAAACCTCACAAAAATTAATTAAAAAGAAACTTTAAAAATGCCAAACCACAGCCATTATTGCTGCCCGCAACATCTTGAAAATTGTATATCATTTATATATAAATGTTTGTGATGGCTAAACATATTTTTGAGCTATTTTTGCCATGAAAAAAACTATACAAAAAACTGATTTTTAAGATTTTTTTTTACTATTTTCCTTTATAGTATAAAATCACATCTATATAATATAAGAATTACAATAAGACAAAGCTTTACAAATTATGGAAGAAAATGAAGAAAATTAGTAGAAGAATTGAGCGCAAGAAAGCGTTAGACTGTTCAAACCAGAATGTATTAAATAAAAGGAAAATGAGAATGACCAGGAAGGGGGGGGTAAATGGCCCGGTCAGGGACTGGTTATATAGCAAAACTGGATAAATCCCCAAAAATCTCAGGATAGTGGCATCAAAAGATCCAGTATTTCTGTTTGAGACAGACCCGAAACCATCTATAAGAGAAGTTTTCTAGTAAAGGTGGGCACTGTTTCTCATTGAAGAGACATGTCTGGTGGATGGAGATTTATTTTAAAGGGGTTCTGCCATTTTGCAATCTCCCTTGTGAGGCCAGCTCATACCTTGCCACGAGCCAGCCTCAGAGAACAGGGAGATGGCGCTTATCTAGCTATTTGCTGTTCATGTCTATGGGAATTTCGAATATACACTCACTCAGTTATATTCAGAGCTCCTATAGAAATAAACAGGAAGAGTTGGACAAGCGCAGCCATCTCCTCTTCTTCTGAGGCCGCCTCATAGTGAAGTATAAGTTGGCCTCACAAGGGAGATTGTGAAGAGGCAAATCCCCTTGAAGGAAATCTTATAAAGGAAAAAAGGTGCACATGGTTTTCTTCCTTCTGAAGGCGAGATTATCTCACACTAGCCTAACCAAATTATAATAAAAAGAAGAAGTTTACCCTTCATTGCCTAGCCAAACCAAAGTCAACTCCACAAGGCTAAAAGAGATAGCAGGAATTTCGTACTCCTTCTTTTCCTGGTTGTAATATTGGTAGTTGATATAACTTAGAGATGCTCGATGATACAACTGTATATAGATTGTTGATGGTTGACACTACGGAAATATTTTAATCTAAACTTAGATAGCTTTTAGCTGAGGGAGTGACTATGGGGGCTCTTACCCCTAGACTGGCAGATGCCCTGTTTGTAGAACATCCTATTATACCAACATAGAAAAACAAGACCACCAGATCCATTCACTTGTTTTGTTGGGGCAGGAATATGCTCTGTAGGCTGTAAACTCTCTGCAGTGATATCATCCAAAATAATTGTGGGACGTCTCCATAAAATTAAAATAGCTTAATTTAGTCCATTAAAAAGTTCACCAAAAATAGTTAAACATGACGCTTATGAATTTCAGACGTTGCTCACAGCATCAGCAAGGAGCGGGTCAGGTATGAAATGTGTAAGCGTCATGTTTCACTGTTTTTGATGGACTGTGTCATGGATGTAAGAAAGCTATTTGATTTTATGAAGCTGTGCTGATACCACTCTTGTTTTAAATTATATTATTATAGCACTCCTATGCAGTACCTGATTTCCTTTCTCACCTTTAGACCTATAGTGGCAGGTAGGTTCCTTAGGAGAACCATTAGAGGTCTGGGTAGGCCAACATTTAGCTGCCTTGGTTAAGATTTCACTCAAATTCATTCAGGACAATAAACATACTGTATCTCTTTTGAACAATTTTACATGGTCAAATAATTGTAGTTGGTCCAACAATGTGATTTGGCTTTAATGATTCTCGTTGGTATCTTCAGAGGGGGTTTGTGTTTCCGAGCACCGCAGCTGCAATTAACATCTCTGTTCCTAGGACACTCTCTGAACATGGCTGAATATAAAAGCTTTCTCTGATCCCTACCATTTAATTCTTTGTTTGCCACGGTCCGAGACGGAGACATGATCAGAAGGAATTCCCAGTTCCTGATGGAACCCGTGGAATGTCTGTACTGTCAGCCCTGGGAACCTAGAATAGTCCCAGGTCTGTCTGTGTGATACGCCTGCGGTTAGGGCGCACTGTGTGTTACCCTAATGAGCCGTGTCTATAAATGTGTGTTTATTACAGGGATTAAGGAGTATGTTAATATATTATATGGGTTAAAAAGGTGTCAAAGTAGTTATCCGTTAATGGTGTTAAAAAAGAAAGTCAAAAACATAAAGAAGTGTGGAAAAAATATTTTACAAAAATAAAGTTAAAATAAATATTTCATACATTGTACAAATAAAAAACCTACATGTACTTGTAATCCACACAACCGTAATAACCTGTAGAATTCATTTAATAGGTAATTTAGTCTGAATTGTAAAAGGGGAAATAAAAAAAAATTTCCAATACGAAAAAACCCCCTTTTTTTAAAAATTTCCCCAATGCAAAAAAAACAAAAATTCATGTTAAAGGAACCCCTATTGCAAATATTTTTTTGAAACGTTAAACATAAAAAAGGGGAAAATTTTGTAAAGGGAACAACCCTTTAAGGGGGTTTAAATTCACATCAGAGGTTGTGGTTTTCCCAAGCCCCATATATATCCATGACGCAGTATTTTCCCGTCCAGGAGGGTTGGGGACTTTTTTAGATTTAAAAACATAGAGAAGCCTTAGGACTGTTAGTGGTGGTGACCATAAAAAATAAAATATTTAGTGGGAGTTTTTGGGAATTTT
>JAODAL010038621.1:0-38991 GCA_025379985.1 Phyllomedusa bahiana
TTGGATACCCAGAAATTTTGATAAAAAAGCGGTTGCTTTATTTTCTTGTAATATATCAAAGCAGAGGAAAAAAATTGTGTCACTGTTATAATTAGACATTAGGACCCATATGGTCCTTTTTTTATATTCAACATGCTGGATATCTATTTACAAAATTAAAAAATGTCACATAAGCTGTAAATCGTTGGTTGTAATTAGTGTTGAGCGATTTTTAAGACAAAGTTGAAAAAATTTTTTTAAAATTTTTTTTTATGGTATCGAAATTTTTCTATCATGCAAAATTAAAGGGTTTTAAAAAACGGGTGCATCCTATTAAAGATCGCGCCATTTTCGGCCTTCCCCTGCATTTTAGCGCCCAAATCAGATTACAAAAATAAGCAGGTGGAAAAATGTTGTGGACGTCAGACGGGGATGTGTAGGGTTGCGATTGGCTGGAAAAATCACATGACCCCCCCTTTTTAACAAGAACACCCCTTTCCCTGTTCACCTTATGCCTCAGCGCTCATGGGAAAATAGGACGGCGCCCCCTTTGGGGCCCAAACAGCTCCACAAAATTAGTCTTTTTCTGCACAGAAAAACCTCTACATTACCTGTGATCCTTCAATTATTTAGTTTAGAGATTTGAAGATTTTATGTAGTTAGCTAGAGAATTTTAAAGCAGCATCTACCGCTGTAATAAAGTCACGGGGCGAGCGGGGGGGGGGGGGGCCCGCGGTTGAACACAGACAAGCTCGATCTATAAAGAACACTGGATAAAGTTCACCAAGACTTGTAGTGTAGACATTGCACTGACAAAATCTTTATTATTTAACAGTTGCTATTGAATATTTCCTGGAAATTGGTCACCTGAACTTAAATTGGATACACATCAATTCTAGTAACTGCAGGTCTCTTTGTTAGCGCAAGAACTCCACTTTATTATCAGTATACATTCAATAGGTGTTCATTTTCACTTTTACCATTCCACCTGTGTTGATATATCCACCTTGCAGTTAAAATTAAATCCAGCAATTTTGTTAGTCCAGCACAGGTTGTTTTGTTGCCAAAAATACTGTGTATCAATACGATAACAAACAGATACGTGTTTTTTGACTTTGCGCACCCACTTTGTTCATTGAGCGCAGCATCCACGTAAATCTAAAAACATCATTCTATAAGTCACCACAGTTGAAATTGAAAGGTCAAAAAATACCGTGTATACATACTAAAACATACAAATACGTTTTTTTTGCACTTTTGCCCAGTCCATATTGTTGATAGACACTTGCAGTTAAATTTGAATCCAGCAAATTTGTTTGGATTAGAAGGGATTTGAGAAAAGCTGTATTTGCCGTCTTTTAATAAAGACTTTCCCAAAACAATTCATACCTTCTCAAATTTTTATATTTCTAACATGGAGCGAAATGCAGGGGTAAGCGAGTCAAAGAGGGGGGACACATGGAGTAGAGTACGAAGAGAAGGTGCTCCACATCCAGTGCTGCAGACAACACGCATGCCAGTGGATCGTCAGTAGCAGACCCCTCAGGCCTGTCAGTCGCCTGGGTCAGGGCCCTGTGAATCTAAGTAACGAACATCGACGCATCTTCCTTCAGTGGTAAATGCAAACCTGCATCCAGCAGTCTACCTCCTCGTCCGCTCCCAATCAACGTCACAAATGTCGTCAACAGCAACATCAGCATCCGTCCAACATGAAGCAGCCAAATGTCAACACGTGGTACCCACCACTGTGGAAATCCATTTGTCTGAAGACCTCTGTATGACAAAATGTGGTTGGGTCAGAAGGCATGTTAAAAGATCAAGAGTAGTGATGACGATTATGTTGACTATCGTCATCGTTTCGATAGTCGAACGCAGTTATCTAGACGATATTCGATAGTCGATAACCGATTATCGCCGATGACCCTTAAAGTCTATGGGAGAGATAACAACACCTTCATTATACACCAAACAGGGCTGGGAGAAGCTGGAATTACATCCACAACAGTCAAAAGAATACGTGCTGACATCTTAGGCAAAACACTTAGGTTATAACAGCCACAGAAAAAATAATCACACACCATTCACTATCCCTGTCTTGTACCACATAACACAAATTAAAAGTAGCCAGAAGCATGAATGATTTTACCATCATTTACTTGAACGGACATTGAATATCCCTGTCCTGAATGCAGCATGAGCCCCAACCTGCTGAGCACTATTCTCTGTAGTATAAGCGTATGTGGTACAAGTTTGGCGTGTCAGGCTCCTGTGCTGAGCCACTATTCTCTGTATATAGAGCTATGTGTACAGTTAGGCGTGTCAGCTCTGTGCTGAGCACTATTCTCTGTAGTATAGAGCTATTGTGTACTTTGGCGGTGTCAGCTCCTGGTGCAGATCACTATTCTCTGTAGTATAGAGCTATGTGCACTTTTGTGCGGTGTCAGGCTCCTGTGAGAGCTCATCTCTGCAGTATAGAGCTAGTGTGTAACGGTTTGGCGGTGACAGTATCCCTGTGCTCGAGCAAATAATGAATTCCACCATTTCTTTGTTTCTCTTTTTTAATTGTATTAAATGGTTGTCTCAATACAGGGAATTGATATCTATGTTAAAGGATCTTGGCAAAAACAAGGTCAATATCGCAATAAGGAGACATTAATAAACAGTGACCATACCAATTCCAGTTTCTGGACATGCACCACACCCTAGAGCAAACACTTGACAATTGTTAAGAACAAATGTCATTTAGAAACAGCATTTTTTTTATAATACACCTGTAGTATAGATGCATGTCAAGCAAAATGCCCCCAAAAATTCAAAACAATGACCCATGAGCCACTTTATGACTATTCTGAAGAACAAATGTCTATTAGAACAACATTTTTTAGAATAGACCTGTAGTATTGCTGCATATTTCAAGCAGCATGACCCAAAAAATTATAAAAATGACTTTCTCAGCCACTGTGAAAAATTGTGAGGGAGAAATGCCACTTAAAAGCCACATTTTCTTTCTAAAGACCATGATTAAAGCTGTACTCACAGCAACAGTTGACCCCAAAAAATTATAATAAGACTTCACAGCCAAAGTTAAAAATTGTGAGGGAGAAATGCTACTTAAAAGCCACATTTCTGTTCCAAAGGACACGATTATGCTGTATCTAACAAGTAAAAAAAAACCACTCAATGACCAAAAAAATTATAAAAATGACTTCTCATCCAATATTAAAAATTGATAGGCAACACGACCCCAAAACCATTGACAATGCGAAAAATTCTAAAGATGAAGTGAGTATATGGAATATGGTGTTTGTCACGAACTTGGTGTACTTTTACAGTCTCCTCACAGCAAAACCAGCAAAATGAACTGTTGGGAATTGAGAATAAAAATTGCGGAAGAAGAGAATCCTTTTAAAAATAAGTTTTTCAAGAGGACCATTTCTGTTTGGAGAGGAATGTGAAGTAGACCAGCAACAAATCGGTGACCTCGGCAATTGGGGCCACAACATCATCAGAGATTCATGCTTGATCATCTTGATGAAAGTCAAATGATTCACATTATCTGTGGAAAGCCGGATGCGTTTGTCCTGTAATGACTCCTCCGGCTGATGCTTAAGGTCCGCTAGATATGACGCGGGCTGCTTGGGCAGGACAACACCTCTATGAGCGTGGGCGAGCCAGCTCGGGCCATCGTCCCTTTTGGATACCCAGAAGTCTATTGGTCCGGAACACATACAAAAACATCGGTGTTGGAGACGCAGATAGTCGTGCACCATGATCTAAGCTGGTCCTCTGGTATTGTATGTGTGCCCTGCATTGCATGCTATGGTGAGGTGTAAATAAAGATTGCAGAGGACACCCATTAGGCTTCTGCCACCTCGTCAGCTGCTGCTGCTGCAGCCGCACTGCTCTTGGCACTCCTACTGGCTGTCCACTCGCTGGCGTTGTACCACCGTGACATTTGAGAACGAGAAGCAGACGCAACAGATTCCCATTGATCAATCAGCAGGTCTCCATTCCTGCATTGATACTCTCTATTTGGGAGGGTGGAAGGAAAGTGCTGAGTTTAGTTTTGTACCAGGGGATCAGGAGGGTGGCCACCCAGTAACTGTTGTACTTTTTGATGGCCTAAATGCGAAGATCATGTTGGAGGAAATGGAGCATCCAAGAAAACTCATGTGAGGATGAGCCTGATTTCCCAGCCTCTGGTCAAGGGCACTAGCAAAGTCATCATCCCTCGATCTTCCTCCGCGCCTCAAACTCGAAGCCAACCCTCTTTCCCAAGGCAGGGACGTCAGTAACCTAACAGTGTCCTAGGAATACCTCTTCCTCCTCCTCCTCCGCTTCCTCTCGCACAGCTTCAACACAGCCCCTGACTTTGCCTCAATATTCAACCCTGAGAGCTGAGGCGCCGCCTAGCACTAGCCCTGGACCCCGAACCACTGCTTAATGATGACCGAAAAAATTGTGAAAACACGTCGGCCTTGTTTGATTCGACAGAGAGAAAGTCTCCGGCCCGCATCTGTGTCCATCTCCTCTCCGACGCAGGCAGACCTGATGTTTTCAGAGTGTCCAACGATCGTTTCCAGAACTAAGATCACCACAATGCTCTCGCTGACAAGGGCATCGTCCGCACTGACCATTTTTGGTGGCATCTTCAAAACTGGCAAGGATGTGCAGAGTCTACACCTGCCTCCCAACCTCCCCCTCACGGTGCTCAAAGCCCGAGGTCCGCACCGCTGCTTGTCAGCCATGTGTCAACTTCGTTCTGCGTAATGGCATTGCGCTGCAGCCACAATCGCTGAGCATTGTGGAGGGTGGAATTCCAGCGTGTTGCACGTCAACAATAGACGGTTGACGGGGAGGCCGAGCTGACGTGCAACGCAGCCAGACGGGACGAAGCATGGTGCGACGGCGGAAGTCCGAACTCAGACCTCGAGCCTTCTCAGCAGGCATCCAGAGCCGGGAAGCTCTTTAGAAATTCCTGGACAGACAAGGTTCATGACATGTGCCAGGCAAGGGGATGTGCTCCACCTACCGATCTTAAGGGCGGCAGCAGATGTTCGCCGTTATCGCACACCCACCTTGCCTGGCACAAGGTTCTTGTCACCCAGCCAGCGCTCGGTCCACCGTTGCGGAGAGCCGTCCACAGCTCCTGACCTTGTGGGGACGGTCCCAAGACTGATTAATTTCAAAACGGCTTGTTTCTCTGGGCACGTGATGCCACCAAGACCTTGGGGGACAGACCCTCGCACCATCCCTCCAGTTTTGAAGAGCGTGCTCCGAGCCTGAAGCCACCGTCACCCCCAGAGACATCCACCCACCTCACCCAGTGAGCTTGTCACAGAGATATATCGGCCTGTGGCCGTGCTTACTAGTCCAATGTTTCCGAGGTCAGATGGACTTTTCCGGACACACAGATGCAACAACGCGCTTGAAATTTTAGATGACACGTGTCTGGCCAGGGCAGGGACGGTTTTGTTTGGCAAGAAATGCCTGCTCGGCATCTGTATTGGGGGCAGGCAAGGCCATGATGTGGCAGAACCCATCTGTGTCCAGTCAGCGGAAAGGCAACATTTCCATGGCCAAAGCCTGGCAATGTGGCCCGACATTCAGGCTTTTTGGCTTGGGATGGTTTGGGTTGAAGTGTTTCTTCTGCTCCCAAACCCTGGTAGACAGAAGCTGGCTGCTATACTGGGCCGCAGTACGGCGTGCGGTGTTAAACAGGCGGGAGGAGAAGGGGTAGGATGGGTCTCTGGTGGTGCTGGTGTACTCGTGCAGATGGTGGAAGGCTGAAGCGGAGGCTGATCCCTGAATTACATGACTCTGAAGAGACAAGGCAGCTGAGGAACCTTGGTGATGGCGGAGAGGAGAGGCTGAGACAGAGGTGTGACAGTGGTTGGAGGCCGGCGTCGGTCTGGCCTTTGGGTTTGGCCATGTGTTGCCTGCATTTCCACTCATGCATTCACTGCATAAACTAGACATGTTGGTGGGGTTAACCACCTAAGGTTCTGCCGTCTACTTATGCGTTACGGCAAAGGCGGCATATGACATCGCTGGGTGAATCAAGAAGGCTTGCTCAGAAGAAGGCCCAGGCTTGAGAGTCTTGACCTTTTGTGACGGGCATAAGCCGAGGAGCGGGGTTTCCTTGCTGTGCGGAATGTATATCAGCGGACTTTCTGCGAACCGCCCTCATCCTTTTTGAGGCGGGACCCCGACTGGACCACCACGACCCATATCGTCTTCCTCCTCATCCAGTGATGAAGCGCCGTCGCAATCAAAATCAGCTGAAAAGACCACGTTTGATCATCAATGACTTCATCATCATCATCATCAAACACAGTTGACATCGTCGTCCTGACATTCTGCATCAGATCTGCGGGCTACAATCAAGAGGGACCTGCAAGGCGTTGCCGACCGCCCGGGATCTTTTGCCGATTGACCGCTTCCTTCTCCTCCCTGATGGCAATCAGTAACTGGGTCGTCAGAGCAGAGAAATCATCCTCTTTGCCTCTGATCTTTTAACATGCCTTCTGACCCAACCGCATTTTTGTGTCATCAAAGAGGTCTTCAGAAAATGGATTATCCACAGGTGGGTAACGAGTTGACATTTGGGGCAGCTTCATGTTTGGACGGATCTGATGATGCTGATGAACGACATTTTGGCGAGACTGGGTAGGACAGGAGGTAAACTGCTGGATGCAGGTTGCATAACCACTGAAGGACAGTTTGGCTTGCTCACAGAAGTCCAGGACGTTGAAGTCCTTGAACCGTTTGACGGCGATAGCGAGGAGCGGGTTTCCTGGCTGGGCGGAATGAATCACGTACTTCCTGCTGCGACCGCCCTCTCCTTTTTGAGCGGAACCCGGACACGACACTACCCTACCCCCCACTCGTCTTCCTCCTCTCCCACTGATGAAGCTCGTCGCACAATTCTGCGGAAAAGACCAGGATGATCCGCAATGTCATCATCATCATCATCATCATCATCAATACAGGTGACTCTGGTCGGCCTGACATTCTGCAAATCCAGGAACTAACGGCTACAAGCATGGGGGCACTGCAAAGGCGTTGCAGACCGCCCGAGGATTTTTGCCGATTAAACCGGCTTCCTTCTCCTCCTCTTATGCATCATAACTGTCGTCAAGAGCAGACTAAATCATCCTCTTGATCATATAGACATCCTCTGACCCCACCCGCATTTTGTCCTCAAATAGGTCTTCAGAAAATGGATTATATCCTAGGGGTACACTAGTGATCATTTTGGGCTGCTCTTCGCATCATGTTGGAAGGATGACGATGATCGATGATACATTTGTGGCCCGGAATGGGGAGGTAAGACTGCTGGATGCCAGTTGCATTAGACCACTGCAGGAAGATTGGTCGACGCTGTTCCATTACTTGAGATTCACAGTACCTGACCCAGCGATGACAGTCCTGACTGTCCAGCAACCGATGATCCGCTGGCAATGCGTGTTGATGCCACACTGGAAGGAGCACCTTCTCTCGTCACCTCTACCTCCAAGGGTGCTACCCCCCCCTCTTTGCTCTCTTACCACCTGAATTTCGCCTCGCATGTAAAGAAATATAAAAAATTTGAGAATGAAAGTAATATTATGGAAAGTCTATAAAACAGACGCAAATCACAGCTATTCTCAAATCCCTCCTAATCAAAACAAAAATGCTGGATACAAATTAACCAACAGGAACTGGGCAAAAGTGACAAAAAACACCGAATCTGTTTATGTTTTCGTTATAATACAAGTTGTTTTGGTATCCTTTCAATTCACCTTGGTACTATAAAATTGCTGTATAAAGAAATAAGTGCACGCTATCTAATGAACAAATCTGCAGTGCCCAAAGTAAAAAAAACACGTATCTGTATAGATACGGATATACATAGTTATTTTGGCACCTTACAATTCACCTTGGTGACTAAAAAATGCTGTCTCTTATGGCATTAAAATGATGTAAAACGTTGTTAGTCCATAGTGAAACTTGCAACATCGCGGAGGAAGCAGTTACATGTGTGTTAGTAAACATCCAAGCGCCCAAGGTGACATTTCGGAGGGAACTCCTCCTTCCTCAGAAAAAATAACGCAAATTATATGAAATGACTCAATAAAACATTTTCATGACTCTTCTTCCAGTCTCTTAAAAGAGCTAATATGTTGTACAATCAGTCTCTAAATAAACAACTTTGTACAAAAATTGCCTGTATAGATATAATGCACCTATCCTGAATGAACTGAGCTGCAAATGCGCCAATTGTCAAAACACAAACTATCTGTTTATAGTATTCGATGAAACAAGGAATTTTTTGGCAGCCCGGGGCCAACCACACACTATCAATGCACCTGTGGTGACTATA
Source organism: Phyllomedusa bahiana (assembly GCA_025379985.1). Lineage (NCBI taxonomy): Eukaryota > Metazoa > Chordata > Amphibia > Anura > Hylidae > Phyllomedusa > Phyllomedusa bahiana. The sequence continues at coordinate 8,345 of JAODAL010038621.1, forward strand.
AAATTGCTGTATAAAGATATAATGCAAGCTATCTCAATGAACAAAACTGACTGGGCAAAAGTGCAAAAACATGTATCTGTTAAAGATTCTATGATACAAGGTATTTTTGTGCACCTATCAACCTGTGCTGACTACAAATTGCAGGAATCTAATTTAAGTGCAAGTGCTATATCAACAAAGGGTGAGGTAATGGGTTAAATTGAAAAAGAACCCTTCTGAAAAATGTATACAGAATAATAAAACAGGAGTTTTGCACCTAACAAAGAGACCTGCAGTTTAACAGAAATGATGTTTACCTAATATAAGTTCACATGAAGCCCATATCCAGGAAATCTTTCATACAAACTGTTAATAATAAAGAAATTGCGTGCAATGTCTACATAAGTCTAGTGAACTTTTATCCATGTCCTTTATAAGCTTGTCTGTGTTTCACCCACCCCCCCCCCCCCGCTCACCCACCCCTGTGACTATATAGCCAGAATGCTGCTTTAAAAATAATCTAACTACCTAAAATCTCCAATGTCTAATCTACTAACTGCTAGTATTCTATGTTTCTCTGATGAAAAAGGTATGATTTCGCTGAGTAGCTTTGGAGACATGCAGATCGTCATACCTCCAACTAGTATGAAACGCTGAAGAGACTGAGCAGAACGAAGGGCTGTTCTATGTTAAAACGAGGTCCATGTGAATTTTCCAGCCAACTCGCAACATACACATCCCAGATCATGACGTCGCACACAACATTCTCACCCTTGCTCTATTCTAGTAAGCTGGATTGCAGGGGCCGCCAAAATGTCATGAAGCGCCGAACATGGCGCGATATTAATAGATTATCACAATTTTTAACTAAATTATCCGTGATCGAAAAAATACCCGTTTACGCATAAAATCCCGTGCCGATTTCAACTTTGTCGATATGAAATCGCTCAACACTAATCAAGAGATGAATTTAGTCTGCTCTGACGCCCAGTTACTAAAGCCAATCGAGAGGTTGAATGAAGCCGGTCAAACGCTCAAAATCCCGGGCGTCGCAACGCTTGCAGGTCCCCTTGCATGAGCCCGCAGCATCTGGATCAGAAAAGTCCAGGACGACAAGTTCAACTGTGTTGGATGATGATTGAGACGACATGTTAATCCATTCCGGTCTATTTCCGCAGAATTGCTTGCGAGTGCTACTCAGATGGACGAGGAGGAAGAACATGGGTAGTGTCCAATACGGGTCCCGCCACAAAAAGGAGAGGTCGGTCGCAGAAGTCCGCTGATATGCTTCCGCCAGCAACGGTCAGCCATAACCCCCGCACCACGCTTATCGCCGTCAAAAGTCCAGGACCCTCTCAAGCCTGGCCTTCTTTGAGCAAGCCTCTGAATCATCACCCAGCGATTTCATATGCCGGCCATTTGCCGTAAACGCAAAAGTTTAACCACCACCAACATGTCCTAGTCACATGCAGCGAATGCATAGTTGAAATGGAGGTAACACTTGGCCAAAAAAGGCCAGACCGACATGCGTGCCTCCAACCACGACACACCCTCGTGTCTCCGCCTCCACCTCCTCCGCCACCACCAAGCGTTCCTCAGCTGCCCAAGTCCTCAGATCCATGATCAGGAACACTCCGCTTCAGCCTCCAACCGTCCCCGAGTAACCACCACACCACCAGAGAACCATCCAACCCCTACTCTTCCGCAGTTTGATAACCTGCACTGGCCGAACATCGGCCAGTCCTAGCAAGCCAAGCCTTCTGTCTTCCTAGGTTTTGGAGCAGAGAAACACTTTAATAACCCAAACCATCCCCCCAAAAAAGCCAAAAACCTGAAAGTCCGTCATTGCCAGGTCGCTTTTGGCCTTGGAAATTTGCCTTTCCGTCTGCTGACACATGATGTTTCCCCGCACGGTCATGCCCTTTTTGCTGCCCCCAATACCAGATGCTGAGCAGCATTTCTTTTGCCAGAAAAGCCAGGCCTAGCCCTGGCCAGCCACGTGTCATCTAAATTTCAAGCGCGATTGCTGCAATCTGTAGCCGGAAAAGTCCATCTGACCACCGACAAACATGGACCAAGAAAGGCACGTGCACCAGGCCGCCATATATCAGTGACAGCTTCACATGGGTGAGCTGGTGCATTCTCAGGGGTGACGAGGCTCTCAGGCTCGCGCTAACTCTATTCCAAAACCGCAGGGATGGTGCAGGTTCTTTCCCACCAAGGTCCTCTGGGGCATCACGAGCCCGAGAGAAACCGAGGCCATGTTGAAATTAAAACTTCATGGATATCGTCCACCCACATGTCAGGAGCTGTGGACGGCTCTAATCAACGAGACCGAGCGCTGGCTGGGTGCCAAGAACCTTGTGCCGGCCAGGTGGTGTGCGATAACGGCGATATCTGCCGTGCCCCGCCCTTTAAATCGGCAGACTGGAGCACATCCCTTGCCTGGCACATGTTCATGAACCTTGTTCGTCCAAAAATTCTAAAGAGCTACCCGGTCTGGACCGCCTGCTGATTGAAGGCTCTAAAGTCTAAGTTCGCAACTCTCCGCCTTGACTGGCTTGCAATGGCATGCGGCCAACTGGACGCTGGCTGCTGCTGTAGCTGCGCAGCAGATGGACCACCACATCCTGAGCCACTTTTCTCCCAGGCCAACGGATGTTTGACGCTGCAATGTGTTGACGCAGGGCCGCTGTGCCAATTTAGCTCCCTGGCCACGCTTCACCATTCTTCTAGCCCACAATTCTACATTATACCCATATTCGGCGACTCGGTGTCTTAGCACAGAACTGCCACAACGCCGAGTATCTTGATTTTTACCGCCAACAGCTCCGCATACTACCGCCGCTGCCTTCGCTGACCCCTGTGCCGCTACATTTCTTGGACCTGCGAAGCGTATTTTTAATACCCCGTGGCCGCTTGGTTCCCAGACCTCACACTGCAGCTATCCTGCTGACTACGGCCACAGAACCCACATGCCCTGCTGCGGCCGCTGCCTGACGTGCAATGCTGACGCGCCTCGTTCTCCTGACGATATAAGCCCTTGCTTCACCTGGCACCCAGTGCGGTTGGCTACATCATCATCTATTGTGTTTAATCCGTTACTGCTGACCTCATCAACCGTCTTGGTAGTCAGTGCTGACCCTCACAAATATGACCTCCCATCCATACTCTCCACATCTAAACTTTGCCGCCTACTGCAAGAAGCATGGATATTGGCCCCATTTCTGTTGCCTGCCAAGTATCTGCTGAATGTCCTACTCAAATTGGTTCATCCTCGCTATATAGTGCGCTGAACCCCAACCGACAATAGTAGATCTCTGGCAGAGGAACCAGATTTGTCAGAGGCGGTTGATGAACAGCGAGGGCCGCTAGATCCGCTCCCAGGGCCATGCCAAATAGGGTAGGGTCTGACGTCCCCACCGGACTCTTGGCTGGTTTTCAGATTCAACTGGAGGAAGTGGAGACCTAGTCAACCAACAAGAACCCTTGGGTTGCTAGTCAGCAACACGGCCGCTAGATGACAAGCGGCAGTTGTGACCTCACTCCACTCCGATCTGACCCCAGCTGAGACATCCCCTTGCAGTGCTGCGACCTGGCCTCTCCAGGAATGTTTGTGCCACTGCCACCGCAGGGGAGAGCCTGCCACCTCCTCTCCTGAAAAGCTGTTTGTTCTAAAATGTACAGACACTGTTTGATGAAGATAACTTAATATGATCAAATACAGACACACCCTGTATTTGACTCCAAATGAAACCCACTAAGAAGCTTGGGTAATCTTGAATATAAATTGGGCGCTCCACAAATGGTAGGAAAAATTGACTTGTAAGTGCCGTTTAAAGACTCTGATTGTATTTTTACTGAATATAAAAGCCACACAGCTTACTTAACCTTCGAAAATGAATTAAGCTACGAGAATTTCTTCTGAGGCGTTGAAAAAACAAAGTTCTTTACTGAGTACAATTGCTTACAAATATTTATTAACCCTTGGATGTAAAATTGTGCAAAATAATTGAGCAAACCAAAAACGACAAGCTTGAGCGTGTACAAGGCGTGTTTTCTACCTAACAACAAGAGGAAAACTTGCAATAAACTTTCACTTAGTTGAATTAATGATACAGGAATAAGATTTTATTTTGCGAGAAAGTAAACGTTTTTTCTTTTAGTCCACCACAACAAAAAAAACGCTTAATTAACCCCTGGTGAAAATTGCCAAAAGAATGAGCAGACCAAAAACTAACCCAGCTATTGTAGCGTGTAGCCAAAGGCGTGTATTTTACGCTACACAACAACAAGAGAAAAACTTGTATTAACCTTCGCTTGTGAATATGCACAGCAAAATGTCTTTTTGGCGTGAAAAAGAACTTTTATTTTAGGTGAACCCAAAAGCGGAACAACGCATAAAAAACCCCAGAAGTAAATTGTGTCAAAAAGAATTGAGCAGCAAAAACTACATCTTTTGGTAGCGTGTTACAAGGGCTGTATTTATACCTACACACAAGAGAAAAAACTTTGTAATTAACCCTCGCTTGTAGAATTATGCAACAGGAATAAAGTCTTATTTGTCCGTAGACAAAGACGTTTTCTTTTAGTCCAACACAGCAGCATAACAGACGCTTAATTAACCCCTGGATGTAAATTGCGCAACAAGAATTGAGCACCAAAAATTAAAGTGGTATTTGTATTGTAAAAACGCAGTTTCATTACATAATACAACAGGACAGCTTTAGATCAAACCCTTCGATATTCAATGTTGCTGTGAATCAGATAGCATTAAAATGATATTCAGCTGCACTGGACACCACACTGGACACACAGATACCAAACCCCACAAAATCATAAATATAAAGAAACGTAAGAGAAGCATTCTCTGAGACAAGCTGAGACACCCACCAAAAATCGCTGTAAAGTAAAAAAATGAGTTCTTTTAGTTTCAGCTATCATAAGCAGCCACAGAACACCTCCCTACTCATTTACAGAGAGTGCGTAATCAGCTCCCAGCGTCGCGCCCCGACTTTTATAGTGCTGTGACAACACAGAATCCCCCGGTCTCTGATTGGCTTCATCTCTGCACATGTCAAGCATGCTAGCCCTTCTACCCTCCCCAGAGTTCTTTGCCCATTAACGCCATGTGCCTCGCACCATTTTATCAATCAAAAAGCACAAATTCGTTTTAAAGCAAAAAATAAAAACCCAAAAATTTTGACTTTGTTCCGAACCGAAGTTTTCCCGAAAAAACTAAACGGATTTCCAAAATTAATTTGAATCCAATTTTGCCCAAACTTAGGGAAAAGGGGATTTAGTATAGCGGTGGAAAAAAAAGACAAACCCGGTTTCTGCATTCAGGGGCAGAAATTTGGGGGGGGGAGTTACAGAGAGGAAAAACCAACAAGTAGGGGGTTACAGTTGTCCCAAAACTAAGACTAAGAAAGAATAAAAGCAACAATGAGAAATTTTAGTTGTTTCCACAGGGAGAAAGGGAGGATTCTGGGGGATGTTCTTGAGGCAGGGGGACAGGGGCGGGCCCAAAGGGAAAATTTGGGTTTTTGGGGGTGAAGAAATCGAATTGTATAACCCCCAAGGGCAGCGGGGTGCTCCTAGGGGTTTTTTGGGGGTGCCATACTGGAGAGGGAAAAAAAAAAGGGGAGGGTAAAGGGCGGGTTTGTAGATGGCGGGGTTTACTAGAAGTTCCGTTTTTTTTGAGATTAGTTTAAGTAGAGGGGGGGACATGATTCAGGACAGCGGACGACAGTCACTTTTGTTTTTGGGAGCAGGGGAGGGGTGTTTTTCTGGGAGGGGGTTTTAAAATTGAGTGTATCAGCCCTAGGTGGTTTCTGGAAGCCAAATTTTTATGATGGTTTTTTCCCCGGGGGCTGTGTAGGTGAAAAAAGGAAAAGAAGAAACAAAGAACCCATCCCGAGGAAAAACCAAAACACAAAAGGGGAAAAAAAAAGAGGGAGTGGGAACCCGGGAAAAAGAGAACACTGAAGGGGGCCCTTTTGGGGAGGGGAAAGAGAACCAAGAGAAGCGGTATCCTGGGGTACCGACGGGACTGGATGTTGAGGAGGAGGTGGGGATCAACAGGGGTCAAATCTGCAGAGGATCCCGAAGAAGCCCCCCCAAAGAGTATTACCCCGGGTTTTTTCTGTAGGGGTTCATTTGAAACTTTTGCAAAAGCCGTTCCTTTGGGGTGTTAAAATGCGGAAAACCCGATTGCCCGAGGGGCAAGAAGAGAATTAAAGAGAGATAGGGTTAGGGGAGAGTAGGGTAAGCCTTCCAGGGGTTTGGGGATGAAGGGCAAGGGTTTGAGAACTGGGCGGTTGTTTGGGACGGGGGGAAAGGGTCCCAAGAGGGTTTTTCAGTTTTAAAAAGTTATAAACACTGTTTAAAGGAAGATGGAAAGATCCCCGTGGGGAGAAAAGAGGTTACAGATTTATTTAGGTGAGGAGGACCCGCTGGAGAAAAAGGACTTTGGGCAAAAGGGGGGAGGGGGTTGGGTCACTAAAAGCAGGGGGTGGGGGGAGCAACAGGGAAGCCCCGGAACTTCTTCTTCTTTATGTCGGGTCAAGGGCTGGGGGGCAATTAGAGGACGTGCGGGGAAGGGGCAGGATGGGATTATTTGGGGATTTTGATGTGATGTTTTTTAAAATACTGTCAATTTTTTCTTTTGAAGTGATGGGCCCGGGCTTTAGCACAGAGTTCATTGGGCCCGGGGGCCCGAGCTTTAGGCCCTTAGGGGGGAGTGGAAAGGGGTTTTAAACAACGTATCAGTAAAGCAGCCGAGCCCCCCACAATCGTGACCCTGGTACCCGCGGTAATTTTTCCCCTGGCCTCAAACCGCATCACCCCCCAGGGCGGAGTGGCTCCCGGGGGGGGTGAAATTCCCCCCCCATTATCGCGCACATCAGGTTTACAATAATGAAGCTGAGGCAGGAGGAGTTTAGCTCCCCCTGCCCCGCCATTTTGGGGGGCAGCAAAGGGCCCCTTTCACACACTACTGTTTCCCCCCAAAACCCGGGACCCAGTTTCTTTTTGAAAGCATCCGGGCGTTTTGGGGGACTCACCATGCCCACAATTTCATTGGGCAAAGGGGGATTGACATTTACCATGGCGACCCAAACCCCGCAGCAAGCTGGGTAATGGTCTACTATTGTAACAGCAAAACTGTAATTGTGTTACAAATCCTCTCTGGGAAAAATGAAAAAATTTAAAAAAATTTAAACCAAAAAATTAAAAAAAGTAAAACAAAACAAAAAAAAAAAATCTAAAACCCCAAAACACCGCCCTTTTCCCCCTTTTTCAAACCCCCAATCACCCCCAAAAAAATTTTTAAAAAAAATAAATAAACCCCCCCTTTTAATTGGGCACTGCGTAAGGAAACCCCCCCTATAAATCTGTCATTTAATTAACCCTTTCGGTTTAACGTTTGTAAAAAAAAAAAAAAAAACTGTCACAGAAATTTCGATTTTTTTTTTCCCCCAGCACATTTAAAAAGAAATAGAAAGTGATCAAAAACTCTATTAAAAACCAAAATGATGTCAATTTAAACGTCAGTTCCCTCCCGCCAAAAAAAAAAAAAATTACACCCGCTCAGTATAAAAGGAAAAAAATTTAAAAAAGTTAATGGCTATCAAAAGATAGGGAGCCCAAAAAATTTTTTTTAAAATTTTTAATTTTAAGTAAAAAAAAACCCATATAAATTGGGGGATCCTGTAATCATGGGCGGGCCCAGACGGTTTAAAATTTTAAATTGTCATGGATATTGCCCCAAATGAGTTCTGTTTAAAAAAAAAAAATTAAAAAAAACTTTCTAATTTCAGTTTTTTTGAAACCCCCCCTTCCAAAAAAGGGATTTAAAACTGATAAAAAAAGTTTGCCCCCCCCAAAAAATTTCCCCAATTAAAATGTCAACTCACCCCCGAAAAAAATAAGCCCTACAACCCGTACACAGAAAAACAAAAAATTATGGCTCTCGACATGTCGATGCAAAAATGTGCTTCCTTTTTGAATAAAATTTTTTTTGCTGGAAAAGTAGGATTCTTTTCCCACGGGTACCGCTGTAAAAAATAAAAATAAAAAAAAAAAAACCCAAGAATGCTGTATTTTGTTAAAAATCCCCAAAAAAACCTTAAAAAAGTGACAAACGTATATGCCCCCCCCATGACACTAATTTTTATTATTATTATTTATTTTAAAGTGCCTTTTTTCCCGGGCGCTTACATTCGGGGGTTTCTAATAACATAATCAAACGATACAATGATAAATGAAGAATGACAATTTGGGACACAAGGGGGGAGGGACCCCACCGCGAGGGCTTACAAACTACAAGGGGGGGAAAGAGACAGAAGGTGGGGGCAGACATGTTTGTGGATGATGTAGTGACAGCAAGGTTAGTGTAAAAATATGGAATGCTTCACGAATTTGCTTGTCACTAATAAAAACATTAAAAAAGCCCATATTGCTGTCAGAAATAGGACAAACATGTGAAGTAACGCAATATTATAGACCCTATTTCTATTGTGTGAAAAAAGTAATAGAAACATTAAAACAATACTATATTATAATTTACTTCATTGTCATTTGTACCCGACCCACAAAGTGTAAGTTATCCATCCACATTACACTGCACGGTGAACACTGTTTAATTGTAGCCCAAAAAACAATTGGGGGAAACTGCTTTTTTTCCCGCACTTTTTCATGGCCTTAATGCCTAAAAAAACGATGGAAACACCTGATGCGCCGAAGAATGCACAATACACCCTTAGATGGGATCCCTGAGGGGTGACTGTGAATTCCAAGAATTGGAGTAACTTTACTGAAGGTTAAATCTGTCTGGTACTTTTGGGCGGCTTTGCAAATGCAACATGGTCACATACCAAAATCTGTAGTTCCAAAAGCCAAATAGTGCCATCCTCCATTCTATACATTGGCCAATGCACCAAACAGCAGTTTAATCACCACATGTAGGAGTATTGCCGAACTTCGGAAGAAATTGCGGAACAAATATTTTGGGTGGGCTTTTTTCCTGGATGTTCTTGTAAAACTTAAACAGTTTCAGGATCTTAAGAAATTTGCCCAGATTGTTGGAAAAATTCTTTTTTTTCATTTTCGCAGCCTCAGCGCTTAAAAAAAGTTTGTGAAAACACCTGTGGGGTCCATTATGCTAACTACACCCTGGATATATTCCTTAAGAGTGCAGTTTTCCAATATGGGATCTTTTTGAGGGGTTTGTTTATTATGTTTTAGCACCTTAGGGTGTTAGGTTGAGCCAAATAGCGCACTAGGGCCCCATATGGGATATCATCCTGTATAACCGCTGAATATGGGGAATCAATATTAAGTTGCATTTCACTGATCGACTCTACCGTTTTGTTCTTGTGAATAATGGATAAAAAATTTAAAATTGCAAAAAAAGGACATTTTGAAACTTCACCTCCGCCACCTATGTGCTTTAATTCACTGTTGAACTCGCTAATGGTTTAATATACTTCCTAAATGCTGTTTTGAATACTTTATGGGGGTTCTAGTTTCTTGGATGAAGGTCTTTATGGGGGTACTAAACAATACAAGGTCAATCAAAGTACGTCAGAGGCTGACTGGTCATAAAAATATGTATATTGCAAATGTTTCTTGAAAATTTGTGAAAATTGACCTACTAAATTTCTAAGCCCCCGTAAAGTGCGTAAAAAAAAAGACATTAAAAAGAAAAATGTATTGTCGAACCTTCAGTTGACCTTATGGCAGATGCTAGTTAGAAACTATTTTGAGTGCAATAACTATCTGTCTTACACACAGACATTTTTGAAAAGTTTGAAAATGGAAAATTTTTCACAATACTTTAGTATTTTTCAGAAATAAACAAGGACTTTTTAACTAAACTTTCTTACTATCTTAAAGCACAATTGTCGTACTGAGAAAACGATCTCTGAATCATAATGGATAGGTTAAAGTGTCGCAAAAGTTTAATCTCACATTAAAGTGACCACATGCCAGATAGAAGATGTGCGAATCAAATCCGATTCTAACGCAAGTGAATGGTTCTGAATTTCAGTAAAACACTTCGTTCCGCACGAAGCCGAAGATTAGCGTAATTCTGGCCAGGAACGAAAGGCGTGTTTTTATATTGGTAAATGGAAGCTAAGACACATGGCTGTTACACGGGGCAGAGAACTCTGGGAGGAAGAAAGGAGGAACCCTCAAAGGACGTGCAGACATGAAGCATAAAGCAGAGACCGGCAGGATTCGCTTTGACGTCATATTAAGTGCGGGCAGGCACCCGCGCTCTTCCACCATTCTCTCGGTGTGTCCTGGCGATAGCGTCTGTTGTGCTGAGCTGCTATTAACAGATCTTTTTACTTTTATACAAGCTTTAATTAGCTATTTGGCGAGGAGGAAACAAGAGACATTACAAATCTGTTACATTGCTACACTCATTGATCTGTAATCTGCTGCTAACAAACAGATATCATTATACTGCGCTTTATTCATTGCGTGTAGTGGGAGGAGGGAGAATGAGAACCACTATAACGTCTGTTATTTCTCACTCAGCATTCTGAATCCCTTTGCTCTATAAATCTCATCCCTGATAGAAGCTGACTTTTATCAGAGTCTTGGGCTCTGTTGCCTAAATTTAATGCTACCAGCCGTTATCTTTGTTTTAGTTTGTGGGGTTGTCTTCTCCCAGGGTGTCCAGGGTGGGTTGTAAGTATGCCCCATAAACATCTGTAAGCTCGACATTTGTTGTATTATTAGGGAATTTCAGTTTCTAAAAAATCCAGACTCGCAATCCTGATAGGTGTTGTATTGGGAAGTGAAATAGAGTGCGTTTTTTTACTAGTCCGCAATCATTTTAAATCTCACCGTTGTATTTCTAGGAACGTTTCTGATTCTAAACAATAGTCCACTCAATCCTGGTTTAGTTGTTGTATTGGGATTGAAATACAGACCGCTTTTTGTCCGCCTCATTATTTGAAATTCTCCCTGCTGTATTAGGAAGTCAGATCAAGTAATTCCACTCAATCCTGTGTTACTTTTGTAGTTGGGACTTTGAAATACAGGAGTGCTTTTTTGTCCGCCATTATTTGAGAAGAATTTCTCCTGCTCTATTAAGATTCAGATACAAGTAAACTCCACTCATTCGTGCTTACCGTTGTATTGGGAGTGAAATACAGAGTGCTTTTTTGTCCACCATTATTTAAATTTCTCCTGCTGTATTGTTAGGGAATTTTGAATGTCATGTATCACACTCTGTACATGTGTTACTGTTGTATTGGCGATGTGAAATACAGAGCCGCTTTTTGTCCGCCACATTATTTTAAATTTCTCCTGCTGTTTAAGGAATTTATTAATTCATAGTATGTATCCACTGCGCCGAATACTGTGTTACTGTTGTATTGGAGATTGAAATACAGACCGCTTTTTTGTCCTGCAATTATTTCAAATTTCTTCTGCTGTATTAGAGGAATTTCAGATTCAAGTAATCACTGTCAACCTCTGTGTGAGCCGTTGTTTTTGGATTGGAAATACAGGACTGCCTTTTGTTGTCCCCATAATTTGAATTTCTCTTCCTGCTGGATTAGGGAATTTCAGATTAGAAGTAATCCACTCAACCCTGTGGAAAACCGTTGTATTGGGATTGAAATACAGACTGCTTTTTTGTCCGCTATTACTTAAATTTCTCCTGTTGTCTTCTGGAATTTCAGATTCAAGTAATCCACTCAATCCTGTGTGACCGTTGTATTGGGATTGAAATATAGACTGCTTTTTTGTCAGCTTATGTATCTAAATTACTCCTGTTTTGTATTTGGGTAATTTTCACTTGCCAAGTCAATACACTCAATCCTCTATGACCGTTGTATTGGGATTGAAATAAAGACCGCTTTTTTGTCCGCTATTTAAATTTCTCCTGTTGTATTTGGGGATTTCAGTTTCAAGTAATCCACTCAATCCTCTGTGACCGTTGTATTGGGATTGAAATACAGACCGCTTTTTTTGTCCGCCATTATTTAAATTTCTCCTGTTGTATTATTAGGGAATTTCAGATTCTGGGAATCCTCTATTCTGTAAGTATTGTACTTAGAGTGAAATACAGGGTGTGTATTATTCTCCATTTACAGACATACATTAATTTAAAACAGAGTCTGTAAATTTTTGTTCAGACAGTATGTCAGACAGAGAGGTGGCGTCGCAGCAGGGGTGACTCGGTAAGGCACCCAAAGGTTCTTGATTGGTTGACTAGGTCACTCGCATTCCTCCCAGGATGAGCATCTGAAAACCCCGAGGCAAGAGTCGGTATGGAGCACGTCAAGGACACAACTAGTGTGCTGAGCTATTATTATCTCGACAAGACAAGATTGAAATCGGCACGTTTTTATGGTGATCGGGATTTTTTTGATCATTCGGGATATGTTTAGGGATAATATGTGCATCAATCTATTAAGATCCGCGCATTTTTCGGGCAGATTCATGTCATTTTGCGGCCTGGCAAATCAGCTTACAGAATAGAGCAGGTGAGATGTGTGTGCGCACGTCATTGACTGGGATGTGTTAGGGTTGCGTCTTGGCTGGAAAAATCACATGACCTTGTGTTACATAGAATCGCGTCTTCATGTTCAGCCTCAGTGTCTTTGCTCAGCGTCTCAGAGCAGAAGGACGTGCGCCCTTGTCTTGTGTCCTAAACGAGCTCAGCGAAAAGTTATTCTTTTTCTCTTCACAGAGAAACCCTCTACTATTAGCTGTGATTCCTTACTATTTATTTTTTGATTAGACGTTTGGTAAGATTTTATTAGTTAGGTATGAGAATTAACAGGAGCAGTCTAACGGCTTGTAAGAGTCACGGGGGGGGGGGGAGGATGGGAGCGGAGGAGGGGCGCACCGCGGGCCGAACAGCAGATCAGCTCTATAAGAATCATTGGATAAAGTTTCACATATTGAATTTGTCGGAGACAGTGCACTGCAATTGCATTTATTATTTAATCAGTTGTCTTTTTGAAAAGTTCATGGAGAGTGGGCTGCATGTTTAAATTTAGGATACTACATACTTTTTCTTGTTTCTGCTGGGTCTCTTTGGGTGGGGCATATTATATGCCTCTGTTTTGTGCAGTATATATGTACAGAGAGTTGGTTAATGGGGTGGCTTCAGGGGGTGGGCTTGAGGGGGGGCTGTCGGGTGGTTGGGTTTGGAGGGGTTTCGATGAGTGGCTTTCTGTGCATTGTCCGTAATGTCTTTGTAGGGGTCACGTTGGGTTGTGGACCGTCGAGTTAGTAGGTTGGTTGTGGGAGGTATTTGTCTTCGGGCGTTTTAATGGTTTAAGTGTTCCTTATGTGTTTTATCTGTTCGTTGTTGGGGGGTTTTGTGTGTTCTTTTTTGTATTTTTGTGTGTGACTGCCTTTGTTTGAGGTTGTGTTTTGGTTTTGGCTGATGGTTTCTTTGTTGTTATTTGGGTTGGTTTTTTGGTTGTAGCTCGGTGTTTTTAGGTCTTGTGTTTAATGGGTTTGTATGTTTTTGTATGTGTGGGTGGTGTGTTGTTTCACTGTGATTCGGGTGCGGCGGGGAGTTTGTTTTTGTTTGGGGTGTTTGGTCGTGTGATTTATAGGGTTTGGTGTTTTTTGGGGTTGTGATTTCGGTGTGTGTTTTTCTAGTTTTGGGTTTTGTATGTGGTGTTCTATCTGTATTGTGTTTTTTTTTTTTGGTTTTTTTTTCTGTGTTTTGTTGGATTGTTGGTCGTTTGTTTTTGTAGTCGGTTTTTGCGTTGGTTTGATTCATTTTCAATGTTTAGACTGTCCACCTTTGTTGATATATCCACCTTGCACTTAACTTGAATCCAGCAATTTTATATTCACACAAGGTGAATTGAAAGGTGCCAAAAATATGCTTGTATTATAACGAATAGACAAGCTATAATAAGAATACTGGATAAAGTTCACCAGAAGGCTTAGTGTAGACTCATTGCACCTGCAATAGCTTTATTTTTTAACAGTTTTTATTGAAATATTTCTGGATATTGGGCAGCCTGAACCTATAGGATACACATCTTTTCTGTAAACTGCAGGTCTACTTTGTTAGGTGCAGAAACTCCACTTTTATTTCGGTATACATTGTCAGATAGGTGTTCATTTTCAATTTTGCCGTCTCCACTTTGTTGATATATCCACCTTGTCGACTTAAATTTGAATCCAGCGATTTTATATTCACCACAGGTTGAATTGAAATGGTGACCCAAAAATATTTGTATTTATTAACTGAGATAGACAAGCTCTATAAGAGAATACTGGATAAAGTTCACCAAGACTTAGTGTAGACATTGCATGCAATACGCTTTATTATAAACAGTTTTCATTTTGAATATTTACTGGATATTTGGGCAGCCATGATACGCTTATAGGATACACATCTTTTCTAGTAATTTGTAGGTGCAAAACTCCACTTTTATTATTCAGGTATACATTTCAGAGATAGGTGTTAATTTTCAATTTTGGCCCATTCCACTTTGTTGATTTATCACCTTGCACACTTAAAATTTGAATTCAGCAATGATTATAGGTCCACCACAGGTGAATTGAAAAGCGGGTGCCAAAAATATCTTGCATTATACGATAGACAAGCTCTAAAAAGAGTACGGAATAGAGTTCACCAAGAGTAGTGTAGACATTGCACTGCAATAGGTTTATTATTAACAGTTTTCTATTGAATATTTCCTGGATATTGGGCAGCCTGAACAATTTGTATTATACGAATACATAACAGTAGTGTTTTTTTGACTTTGGCGCACTACAGCTTTGTTCATTGAGGCTGCTTGTCTTCTATCTGAATACAGCATTTTATAGTCACCCACAGCGTGAATTGAAAGTGCGCAAAAATATTTGTATTTTACGAATTACATAACAGATCGGTGTTTTTTATTTGGCGCCACTTACAGCTGTGTTTCATTGAGAGAGCCTGCACTCTTAGAATCTGAATACAGACCAATTTTATAGTCAACCAAGGTGAATGTGAAAGGGTGCCAAAAATATCTTGTTTTTATACGATAAAATACATAAACAGATTACGTGTTTTTGTCTTTGGCGCACTACGCTTTGTTATTTTTTTGTTCTTTTTTTTTTTCTTTGAGGACAGCCACGCTTGCACGTAAAATTTGAATCCGCAATTTTGTGTCATCACAGGTGAATTGATAGGATGCCAAAAATACCTTTTATTATCCGAATACATTTCAGGATAAGTGTCTTTTTCACCTTGTGGCGCAGGCAAGCTTTGTTGGATAGGATCTACTTTGCGAGTTAAATTTGAATACAGCAAAGCAATTTCGATAGTCACCACAGGGTGATTGATAGGTGCCAACAATACCTGTGTATTAATCCGGAATTACATTTCAGAGTAACGTGTTTTTTCACTTTGGCAGCCAGGGCCAGCTTTGTTTTGCTAGAGTCTACTTTGGCAGAGTTTTTTTGAATCCAGACAATTGTTTGTTTTGATTTGAGGGATTTGAGAATAGCTAGGTGATTTTGCTGTGCTTTTTAATAAGAGGACACTTTCCAAAACTCTTCGCATACCTTATCTAATTTTTTATTATTTGCTGAAACATGG
This sequence comes from Phyllomedusa bahiana, assembly GCA_025379985.1. NCBI lineage: Eukaryota > Metazoa > Chordata > Amphibia > Anura > Hylidae > Phyllomedusa > Phyllomedusa bahiana. The sequence continues at coordinate 23,907 of JAODAL010038621.1, forward strand.
AGGTGAATAAATTCGGTGGTGGGTAAAGCGAGCTAAGAGGGGGGTAGGACATGGAGGTAGAGGTACTAGAGAAGGTGGCTCTTCACAGTGCGGCGACAACACGCATGCCAGCGGATCGTCAGTTTGCAGGACCGTCAGGCCTGTCATCGCTGGGTTCTGGGCCCTGTGAATTCAGTAATGAACTGCGTCGCTAATCTGTTCACTTCAGTGTGTTTTAATGACAACCTGCATCCAGCAGTCCTTACTCCTCGTCCTCCAGTCAACGGGGCCATCAAAATGTCGTCATCGCATCACCAGCATACCGTCCACATGAAGATAGCCCAAATGTCACTGTGTGTACCATCACTGTGGATAAATCATTTCTGAAAAAGACCTCTTTGATGACAAAATGCGGTTGGGGTCAGAAGGCATGTTAAAAGATCAAGAGGCCTAAAGAGGGAGTGATTTTTCTGATCTGCACGTCACAGTTACTGATGCCATCAGAGGAGGAGAAGGAAAGAACGGGTCAATCAGGCAAAAATCCTGGGGCGGGTCGGCAACGCCTTGCAAGTCCCTCTTGCATTGTGCCCGCACGCTCCTGATGCAGAATGTCAGGACGAGCGATGCAGAGGGTTCACTGTGTTTAATGATGATTGATGACGAGCATTGCGGATCCAACGTGGTCTTTTCAGAGATTTGCTTGCGGCGCTTCATCAATGGATGAGGAGGAGACGATGGGGGGTAGTGTCAGTACGGGTTCCGCCTCAAAAAGGGGATGTTGGGGAGGTGCGGGGTGGCACATGAAGTCAGGCTGATAGTGATCGCCAGAGCCACGGTCAGCGCTAACCCCCGCTCCTCGCTTATATGCCGTCAAAAAGGTCCAGGGACCTCTCAAGCCTGGGCCTTCTGGTGATCAAAGCCTCTGATTTCCAGGATGTTCATATGCCGCACCTATGCCGGTAAATGCTCATAAGTAGAGCGAAAGACCTTAGGTGGTTAACCACCCTCGCAACGATGTCTAGTCACATGGCAGCGATGCATGAGTTGAATTGGAGGCACGTACACTTGGCAAAAAAGGGCCAGACTGACGCCGGGCCTCCAACCACTGTCACGACCCTCTGTCTCCGCCTCCTCCTCTCCGCCACCACCAAAACGTTCCTCAGCTGCCCATGTCCTCAGAGTCATGATATAGGGATCAGCCTCCGCTGCAGCCACTCACACGGTCGCGCCGAGTACCACCGCACCCCAGATACCCATTCCTACCTCCTTTCTACCTTCACGCGCACGTTGACGACCTGCACGCGTACAGGCAGCCAGTCGTACCACGGCCAGGCATGTCTGTTCTTCCAGGTTTGGGAGCAGAAGAAACACTTTAACCCAACCGCATCCCCAAAGCCTCAAAAGCCTGAAGTCCGGCATTGCCAGGCTTTTGGCTTGGAAATGTTGCCTTTCCGTTGGGTGGACACAGAGGGGTTCCGCCGCATCATGGCCCTTGCTGCCCGCCCAATACTAGATGACGTAGCAGCATTTTGCTTTGCCAGAAAAGTCCGTCCGTTCCCTGGCAAGCCACGTGGTCATCTGAAAATTTTCAAGCGAATTTTTCTGCATCTGGTGGCCGGAAGGAGTTAATGAAAAAGAAGCCATATACACAACCGCACACTTGGACTAGTAAGCACGGCCAGGGCCGGGTATATTCTCTGTGACAGCTCACTGGGTGAGCTGGGTGGGATGTCTCGGGGGGTGACGGTGGTCTCCAGCTCGGGTGCAGCGACGCTGTCTTCGAAATCCGCAGGGGTATGTGTGCAGGGTTTCTTAGCCCCATAGGTTCCTCTGGTGGGCTATGGACGTGCACCAGAGAACCAGGCCGAGTGTTGTTGAAGATTAATTGTCTTGGTGAAAGTCACACACAGGTCAGGAACTCGTGGGACGGCTCTACAGCAACGGTGATAGCCAGAGCGCTCGGTCTGGGGTGCAGAAGAAACCTTGTCCAGGCTCAGGTGGGTGTGAGAATAACGGGGCAAATTCTGCTGGCCGCCCTTAAGATCGGTAGGCTGGAGCAACATTCCCTTGCCTTAGGCACCTGTCATGAACCTTGTCGTCCAGAAAATTTCGAAAGAGCTTACCTGGGTCTGTCATTACACAAGGGACGCTGCTCACCATAATGTGGAATTCCTTTGACACCTGCTTCGTTTGCCTGGCTGAAACGTTCACTCAGCGGGTTGGCTTCTTTTGCCTGGCCTGACCAAGCAGCGGTGCGGACCTCGGGGGTGTGTTCGTGAGCCACCGAGAGTGGAGGCAAGGTGAAAGAGCTCTTGCTCCGCATCCTTGCCAGTTTTGAAGAAGCCACCGCAAAAAATGGTCAGTGCGGACAATGGCCCTTGTCAGCATGTGCATTGTGGATGATCTTAGTTCTGGGAACGAGTCGTTGGACCCACTTCTGAAAACAGGTTCCCGCCAGCTGAACGGAGGGGAGACAGACACAGTTGCGGGACACGGAGCCTTTCTCCTCCGTCAAATCCACAGAGGGCCGGACAGTTTCAACTATTTCAGTCGGCTTCATTAGGCAGTGGTTCGGGGTCCTGAGCGTAGTGCAAATGGTGGCGCGATCAGCTGCTCAGGGTGCATCCATATCAGGCAAGTTAGGGCTGTATGTTGAAGCTTTGCCGGGAGGCAAGCGAGGAGAGGAGGAGGAGAAGGGAGAGGAGTTATTCCTTAGACCCGATGTTACCGACGGTCCCGCCTTGTGAATAGAGGTTGGCGACAGAAGTTGAGGCGGAGTAGGAGGAAAGATGAGGAAGATCTAGTTTGCTGTATGCCCCTCACCCAGAGGCTTGGGAGACAATCAAACGCTCCCATCTCTCAATCATAGTGCTTTGGTATGCTCCATTTCCTCCAAATGCTCTCGCATTAGTAGGCGCATCAAAATGAACAATCAGTTTTACGGGTGGTCACGCTTCCTTGGATCACCCGGTACAAAAACAAAAACTCAGAACTGTTCCTTCCCACCCACCGCCAAAATAGAGAGTGAAAATGCAGGAAATGGAGACCTTGCTGATTGATCGAACTGGTGACAGATGTTGCGTTGCTTCAGCGTTCCACAAATGTCACGGTGGTGGAAAACAACTTCATCGATGTGACAGCAGTAGAGTGCCATTAGGGTCTAGCGGGCAGCAGCAGCGAATGGTGTGGCAGAAGCCTAATGGGTGACCTGTGGCAATCTTTGTTTAAACCACGTCACCAACACATGCAATGCAGGGCCACCATCCCAACCCCACAGAGACCAGCTTAAGGATCATGGTGCTAGAACGCTTATTCTGTGTCTCAATACACGATGAGTTTTTGTCATGTGTTTCGGACCCAGTAGAGCTTGTCTGGGTATCCAATATGGGACGATTGGCCCGAGCTGGTCTCGTCACGCCATAGAGGTGTTGTCTGCCCAGCAGCCAGCGTCATATCTGAGCCGGGACCCTTCATGCACAGCTGGAGTGATGTTATTGAGACAAAAGCATCCGGCTGTCGCACAGTTTAATGTGGTATCGTTTGACTTTCATCAACGATTTGAATTCTGGGCAATGGTATCTATGATGATTGTTGTTTGCGTCAATGGTCCGAGGTCGGCCGATTAGTTGCGGTCTACTTCACAGTCCTCTTCTAAACAGAAATGGTTCCTTCTTGAAAACTTTTTTTTTTTAATTGATCATTTTTACTGCTATTTTTATTCTTTTTCCCAAACAGTTCATTATTTGCTGGTTTTGCTGTGAGGAGACTGGTTAAAAGACAGCAAGGGTTTTCATGACAAACACGTATTCCAGTTTACTCTAGCTTTATCTTTAGAAGTTTTCGATTGTCATGGTTTTGAAGGTCATGTTGCTGTGAGTTACAGCTATGAATTTATGGTCCTTTGGAAACAGAAATGTGGCGTTCTAAGTGGCGTTTCTGTCGCCTACCAATTTTTAACAGTGGCCTGAGAGGTCATATTTAGATGATTTTTTGGGGTCATGCATTGCTTTGAGATTAGGCAGCAATACTACAGGCTCCTATTATAAGATAAATGTTTGTTTCTAACATACATTTGTTTTCACGAATTGTCCCAAGTGGGCTCAAGGGTCATGCTATGGAATTTTGGGGGGCATTTTGCTTTGGAAATGCAGCTTTACTACAGGTCCTATTATAAAAAAAATGTTGATTTCTAACAGACATTGTTCTTCAAATTGTGTCCTACGTGGTTCAAGGGTCATGCTTTGAATTTTTGGCGGGCCATTTTGCTTTGAAATGCAGCTATAATACAGGTACTATTATAGAAATAAAAATGTCTGTTTCTAACGAGTCATTTGTTCTTCACAATGTCGAAGAGTGGCTCTAGGTTTGATGGTGTGTCAGAAACAGGAATAGGTTAGGACACTGTTAATGGGACACCATATATTGCAAAATGAGCTTGTTTTGCAGATCTTTAACTTAGCTATTCAATCCCTGTATTGAGGACAACACCGCTTTTAATGTCACATTAGAAAATAGAGAAACAAAGACATGGTGGTGGGATTACATCTATTTTAAAAATGTGTTTTCCTGAATTAAACTACTAAAAAAACTTGCTATGTACAAAATTGCTGGTAAAAGAAATTCAACTGAAATTTGTACCAGGGAGGGTACAGAAAACATTGACCAGATGTAGGTTATTCAGAGGACATGGAGTAATGGGAGCACAGGACAGAGAACAAGTACAGAGACAATTTCCTCCAGCACGTTGAGAGTAAAATAAGAAAAAGAATGCTCAAGAAAAAGGGACCTGGGTAGAACAGGAGCATTACCACCAGTATTTCCAAGTGAAGCTCAATGGTCCGGCACTCATATCGGAGGGGCAAGCGCTTACCAGGACAGGGACAGTATATGTCCAGTGAAACTATAAAAATGGTGTTGACAGACTCCTTTTTCAGTCACTTTTTAAATGTGGGTGGTTTCATGCAGGTTTGGGGCTCATGCAGTGGCCCAGGACAGATATAGTCGCAATGTCCAGGTTGTAAACTAAAATGGCTGGTTGAAGAGCACTTTTTCCGCACTTTTGAATCTGTGGGTCAGACAGGGTTAATGGTCATTCGTGCTTGTTCAGGGACAGATATAGTCAATGTCCAGTGAACTTAGATAATGGTGGTGAAAGATAAGGACTCTTTTTCGGGCACTTGTAATCTGGGGTCATGCAGGTTTGGGGGATCATGCTGTGGCCCAGGGGCATGTATCAGTCAAATGTCCCAGTGAAACTTAAAATGGGTGTTAAAGTCTCCTTTTCCGGCACTTTTTAATGTGGGGGTTCATGGCAGGTTGGGGGCTCATGGTGTGGCCCAGGAGCGGTGTAGTCCGTGTCCAGTGAAACTAAAAATGGTGGTTGAAAGATCCTTTTTCCGGGCACTTTTGGTATCTGGGGTCTTGCAGGTTGTGGGGCTCATGCTGTGCCCGGACAGGTATATGTCAATGTCCTTTGGAGAAAACTAATTGGTGATTGTAAGATTGCCTTTTCCCGGGATCTTTTGGAATCTGTGGGTCAGAACAAGTTTAATGGTGCATTCTGCAGACGTACTGATATAGGTCAATGTCCAGATTCAACTAAAATGGTGGTTGAAAGACTCCTTTTTTACCGGCACTTTTAAATCTGGGGGTTCAATGCAGGTTTGGGGCTCATGCTGCGTTCGCAGGGCAGGGATATTCTATGTCCAGTTCAAGTAAGATGATGGTTAAATTCATACTGCCATTTCTGGCACTTTTTAATGTTGTGGGTTGATGCATGGTTTAAGGGTACATGCTGTGGTTACAAGGACAGGGATGAGTGAATGTTGTGTGTTTTTTTTGTTCTGTGGCTTTTTATAGACCTCACAGGTGTTGCCATAAGATGTTAGCAGTATCCATTTGAGTGTTGTTGGATTTTAATTCCAGCTTCTTCCAGCCGTTTGGGTGTAAGAAGAAGTGTGTTGTTGCTCTCCCATAAGACTTTAAATGGTCATCGCTAATAATCGAGCCTGGATCACTAACGACTATCGTTTGTGATGATGGTCGGTACTATCGACCATCGACCGATGTCGATGGGCCAACGGCAATCGATCAACAATAGTCACACCCTTAGTTGGAATTGGCGCTGGTAGTGGATCAGTGGCCCTGTCACCTGTCCTCAACCCGCTGCTTTTCCCATCCGGTTTCCTCAGCCAGATATCTTACTATGTGGTCTGGGCATTCACCGCCACTATTTAGCGAGGACTAACTCTTTGAGGACAGTCAGCAGCTTTTTTGGGGCAGCGATGAGGTGGGGCAAAACATCCGCGGGTTTCCCGGCAGTAGGGGGGAAAAAAGTGATTTGGAAAGTGGCACGGGAGGTTATGTTAAAGCAGTCAGGCTCTGAAATTCTGAGCCCCGTTGGGGGGGGGGGAATAGCAGTGAGGAAAACACAACGATGAAGATAGGCCGATCCATTTTGGGGGGCCGGGGTGAAGCAAAGGGCTTCATCATTCATCGTCGGGAGAAGGGGGTGTAAAGCTGCGGCGTCGGGCAGTGGCGCAGCCACAAGTCGGTAGGGGTACCGGGACTCAGAAAGGTGGCAGCAGGGGGTGGGGGTCGGGAGAAAAACGCCCACGGGGTAAAAAAAACCCCTTCGCGGGCCCAAGGGAATTTAAGGGGCCAAAGGGCTCGGGGAAAGCTTTAAAGTAACACTCAGTGTGGAGCTTTAAATGGGTAAAATCACCTATTTCCGTGGGTGTGGCTTTTTTAACCGGAGTACCAAACATTTGGTTATATATAAATTTTTGGGCAGAAAGTGAAGCTTTTGGCCATGGAGCTAACTTGGCACCCCCCGGCCCCTGCGTCAACATAGCAGCGCCCACCATCCAGTGGCCGGAAAAAAAGTGTCTCAGTTTGTGGTTGCCCATCCCTCCCCGCGCAACACAGCTGCAATGCCCATTTGGCGGAAACCTTTTGCAGCCATTAAAGGGCCCCCCCACCTCTGCTAAAGGGGAGTTTTTTTGTCTTTGCCCCCAAACCCCCCCCGGTCCAGATGCCCCTTTTCTCCTGGGCCCACTCATGGTCCGCGTCTTTAAAATGAGGCATTGCGTCCAAACACCCTTTAAGGTGCAAAGCTGACAGTGCTCCTGCCCAAGTTGCTGGAAACTGCAGTCCCCCCCTTTCCCAAGTGGTGGACTCTGCACCATTCGAAAAATTTTAAGGGCCCCTGTCCCGGGACCAAATGTGGAGAGTTCCAAGCCAAATTTTTAAATTTTAAAAAAAGGGCAGTAACGGGCCCTTCAAAAAATTTATTTTAAACAAAGGGGGGCCATTTCCCTTGAGCCTACCCGGTTTTTCTTCAAAGGTGCACGGGGGTGCAAAAACGTGGGAAAGCTGTAACTACAGTCAGGACATTACATTTTCCTTTTAAAAACGGCCCCCCGGGGGTGAATGTGCCTCCTCCCAGCCATACCAACAATTTGGGAAACAGGAGACCCCTTTCTCCCCCATTTTTCAAACTGCTCCCCCGGTTTGGGGCCAATTTTTCCACTTCCTCCCCCCCACCACCCCCCCAAAAACATCCACAAGTGCTGCTCCCCATAACCAAATGGGGCGGGGGACAGGGGTGTCACACAATTCTACAACCCTGGTTTGCCTGGGGGGAAACGAATCACACAGGGGGGGAACTGTGTCATACAGCAAAAAAATCGTTTTTGGCTTTTTTTTTCCTTCCCCAAACTGCAAATGGGAAAAACCAGGGTGATGGACAAGGGGAAAGAACAAGGTTCCGCGCTGAAACCCGAGGAGGGTTTGGTCCGTGCCCATAAAGGGTTCAATCGGGGTTGTAAAAGGGTTTCCTGAATCTTCCCCCCCAAATTTTAAAAGGGAAAAATTCTAAAAATGGGCGGGAAACGGGGTGCATGCACTTCATCCAATCCTACAAACCCCCCAGAAAAAAACCCTCCTCGAGCGGGGCAGCGGAGAAGGGCCCCCCCCCAAAAATACGCGGGGAATATCCCGATGTTTCCCCCCGGGGTTGGAATTCCACCTCCACTTTTTTTAGACCGAGGGGGGGAAATGAACAAAGAAAGGTTTATTAAAGTTTTTTGATGACCCAAGCAGACAGGAGTACCCCCCCGGGTGAAATTTTCAGCCAGTGGCACTCATGCATGAAACCGGGCCTTTTTGCGGGGGGGCCTTTTAAGGGGCCCACATTATTTGCCCAAGGTCGCCATTTACTGGGGATAAATAAGTCATTCCACTGTTTCTTTCCCGGGGAACAGATTTTGCAAAATCTTCTGGACAGGGGACTGGGGGACAGGGCAACTACATCTCGTGGCCAAAATGATCCTTTGGGGGCTGAACTGGGGAGGAGGAGGGGGGACTTTTGGAGAAAACAAGAAATTGTCTGGTGAAATGAGGGGTTTTTTTTCTACCCAGGTGAGGGGAAAGAAAAAGAGGGCGGGAGCACCCGGGAGGTAGAGGGAAAAAGGGGAAAGAGGGAAGGGCCAATGACCCAGAAGCACCATGGCAGTATACCCTGGAGATGGAGGCAGGGGGTCCCCCAAAAGTCACTTGCTCAGAAGGGCCCGCAGCAAGCTGAAAATTTTCCTTTCCCAATTTACAGTCCCCAAAAAGTAACCATCCCCAGAAGGATGACTTCTGGCCTCCACCCCCATTGGACCCTCGGTAACATCCAAAAGGGAGCCTTTTTTTTCCCCCCTGCCGAGAGGGGGGAAAACTTGCGTACATGAGAAATTCCCCGTGGGGAGTTTGTTGGCCGCTGCCTAGGCGGCCTCGTCCCTCCCCCTGTCAGGTTGACCGGGGGTTTCCTCAAACACTCAGGGACCCCCTTTCCCCCAGCTCAAAGGGGAGGTGGGGGGTTAGATACAGTAGCGTCTCCATCAGCAGCAGCCTAAGTCTGGAGTCGTTTTAAAGATAAACTTCCTTTACCCGCCTAGTGAAAGGGGAGTACTCACACCGCCCGGATCTGGGAAAACCCAAAACCCCACAGGGGGGTGGGGCCCACTTGGACAGCCTTTTGCCACCCCAGGGAAAGATCCGCTTGGGGCTACTGGCATACCAAACTGGGTTTTGTGGCTGCAATTGCCCCCAGTTTGCGCTGGGGAAGCTGTCCGCCCCCGGCCCCGTAGTGTTGGGATCAGAGCGGGGTTCATGCAACGGGGGGGCCCTCGTTAAACCCCCAAATTTGAAAACCCCCGGGGGTTTCCACACACCAAAGCCTTATACATAAGATTTAAACACCATATGCCTCCACCAAAAAATTTGAAAATGAGTCTAGATTCTAAATACCCTTTCCTTTAGCCCATTCCCGATGCCCGCCCCCCCCACCGATCCCCCACATCTGCTCCAATTGCTTCCCCCTCTGCCCCCACCACTTTACCCCGGGAACTGATATTGCTAAAAACCCGCCTCCATTGTGCCACTCTGGGCCAAATCCCGTTTTTTTTGCCACCTCCCCGAATTTGTTTATTGTTGGGCCCCTCTCTGACCTCGGCTGCTGCTTTCTGTTGATGGGCCCTTTACCTCCCCAACCCCCCGTGTTTATTTGGCCACGTTGTGGGCTCCTGATGTTTTTTGGGCCCCCTCCCAAAATTTTTCATTGTGCTACTCTGTGGGGCCCCTCTCTTTCCGCCCAAAATGACCCCCTGTCTCACTGGAAAAACCCTGTGGTTTCCTAATTTCCCGTTTTTTCCAAACCCTCACCCTCAAAGACGTTGCCCCTATTTTTAGTTTTTTTTCCCCTTCTTTTCATCTGTCAGAAGGAATGAAAAGCATCAGGATTGATAGTCAAAATCAGGAGTGGATACAGAACACATAAGACATGCAAATATCCCATTTACTGGTCATCTTTGTTTTGGATCAACTCGTGTTTGTTTTTGGCTTTAACAATACTGATGGATTATTTTAACGATTGAAAGCGGACACTGATGGATGAAAGGAAGGGCCCAATGATCAGAGACGTCAACGTAAAATTACTGTCGACACCCTCTCCACTCATTCGGGGGACTTCTACATGTATCAGTGTTAAACAGAACAGTTTCTGTCATATTCTGTGGAAGCATCTGGTAACAGTGTAAAGCTCTGGCCTCGTGGAGTGACCCCTACTGTGACATCCCCTTACTGTGCTGAGACCTGTGCCAGCTCCAATAACCTACTACTTTGTTCTTTGACGCTATCATAGGATCCTAGCCCTCAGCTTGTTTTTTTCCAGCTGGCGCTGCCATGACTTTATCAGGCTGCATTCCCGCTTCAGTTTTTTTGGTCAGTTTTGCCCCCGTAAGTGCCCAGGGAATTTTAGAGTGAAGCGATTCTAAGAGCGGCGGCTGTCATGTGCGTGTCATACTAAAACACAGCATTGTATGAAGACCAAACCAAGCTCCCTCTGCATATTTGAGCATGGCACAATGTTCTACAGCACCCTGCAGGCTCTCTGCAGCCAGGAAATAGCTGTTTTTTAACGCAATTCGTCACGAATATATTCGGGTCGAAACGAATTTTGGCGAATCAAATTTTTGAGAAATTCGCCCATCTCTAATGCCAGATTTAAAAAATGGGGCTCTGTCAGAGAGGCCAAAACTGGCTCCGGCGGTAAGGGATTAAACCGCATTCACATCAACATTATTTGCACTGTCAACATTTGTCAACTCATGGTACACTTTCATTTCAACAGTACACGAACAGCGCGGTTTAAAAAACACTGCCATGAGCCAGAATCATCCCTTTTTGCAACTCTGATAAATCATTCCTCTAACCCATAACAGCAACAATGGATGTGTGTGCAGACAGCATATCTCCCACCTTATATACCCACTAAGCCACCTCACAGTCTGTGACTTTCTTCATAAGCTGCTGTAGGTGCTGCCAATGTCAAAAGTAGGAAGTGGTCATAATAATATGACTGAAATGTGTACCATGCACTGTGCTCCCTATAATAAATATTACTTCACATTTTGTGCCCAATAATAAATTATGATGCAAATAATGTCACATTTTTCTATTTTTTGTTAATCACTAGCAAAGTTTGTGTAGGGACTTGCAAGATGAGTTTGTGTATTTTGGGCAAAAAACAACTAATATCTAAAGTTTGATAAGTTTCAGTATGCTGTATTGCCCTGTGATACATGGGAGAATGGAGTGTCAGTATTTTATGTTGGGTTCTTGGAATGTGCTCTGCAGCATGCTCAGTCAAATTTGTTGTAAGCCAGTAGGGTGCACTACGCATGACCGTATTACTGTCATCCTTTATAAGCCTTATCTATGCGCGATTGTAATACTAGCAGTCTCCCCGTTCATGGAAAGTAGGTGTGAGTGGAAAAGTTTATTAGTATTTTGCACTTAAAAAGTCTCCCCTGTAAGGTATTGTTCCTTTTCTGCATACTGTTGTGAACTGGCTTTTATCCAAAGTGCAATACGGACTTGGCCCTTTCCTGGATATCCTCCTACCTCACTGATCGGACATTCAGCGTCTCTCACTCACGCACCACCTCCTCCTCTTGCCCGCTCTCTGTTGGTGTACCCCAGGGGTCTGTCCTGGGCCCACTACTCTTTTCTATCTACACTATTGGGCTGGGTCAACTAATAGCATCGCATGGCTTTCATTACCACCTGTATGCTGACGATACCCAACTCTACATCTCAGGCCCAGATATTACCTCTCTACTCTCCCTTATCCCTGACTGTCTTTCGTCCATATCCTCCTACTTCTCCTCACGTCTCCTGAAGTTAAACGTGGAGAAAACTGAATTCATCATCTTTCCACCGTCCCACTCCATCCCTCCACCTGATCTCTCTATCACAGTCAATGGCTACACTCTCTCACCAGCTCTACAAGTCCGCTGCCTTGGGATAACTCTTGACTCCAATCTGTCCTTCAAACCGCACATCCAAACCCTCACCTCCACCTGCCGCCTGCCCCTGAAAAATATCTCCCGTATCGTTCATTCCTCAACTTCGAAAGCACAAAAATGCTCGTCCATGCCCTCGTCATTTCACGCCTAGACTATTGCAACATCCTTCTCTGTGGCCTCCCAGCTAGCACCCTCGCTCCCCCTCCAATCCATCCTTAACTCTGCTGCCCGTCTGATTCACCTCTCTCCTCGATACTCCTCTGCCACTCCCCTCTGCCAATCCCTTCACTGGCTTCCCATTGCCCAGCGAATCCAGTTCAAGTTAGCAACCTTGACCTACAAGGCTCTCCATGACCTCTCCCCTCCATACATCTCTGCTCTAATCTCCAGATATCTCCCGTCACGCAACCTCCGCTCCTCACAGGACCTTCTTCTCTGCTCTCCCCCTTATCATCCCTCCCACAACCGTCTCCAAGACTTCTCTCCCGTGCTTCAACCCACACTCTGGACTCACTGCCCCCCAACACATCAGACTCTCCCCCACTCTCACCAGCCTCAAAAGCAACCTGAAAACCCATCTCTTCAGGATTGCCTACAACCCACACTAACCCCGCTGTCACCCCCCTATCCACACCCATGACTGCCCCGCACCTTGGCTCGTCCCACCTTCCTTTTAGAGTGTAAGCCCTCACGGGCAGGGACCTCTCTCCTTCTGTACCAGTTGTTAGTTAGTAACTTGTCACCTTGTACTTGTTTGACCTATGTTATGTATGAAACCTGAATGTACAGCGCTCTGGAAACAAGGGCGCTCAAAAAATAAATAATAATAATAATAATAAGCTAATGCGATTGTTCATTAATATTCTTCACCTGTGCAACTTCTTACATGTATCACTAGGGCTTCCATTTTATCTCCTGAGAATGTTTGTTTTTATATCCTGCTTTTGTGCTGTGAGTATGGCCGTGTTTCTGTGACCAAAAAGTGGTTGTCTCACTACAAAGATTGTTTTTTATGTTAAAGATCTTGCAAAAACATGTCACTTTATGGGTCACATGTATGAACCTGTTTAGGTCTAAAGCTCACTGTTTTGGTTAAGTTAGGTTACTTTGGGCATCAGCTCCTCAGGTCACTATAGCTACAGACCTGTTTGATCTATCCTGATAGGCTGCCAGTGCTGGTCGCTATAGCTACAGACCTGGTGTCCTCAGCAGCTCGTTACTGCAGGCCAGTAGAAGCCAGTAAAGCCAATAAAGAGTGAAATCAAAAATGAAACTGAGAAAACAGGATTGAGGTAGGATGAATCATTGTAGTGAGGCAACCCCTTCAAGTGTATAATATCCCATGGAGATAATAAAAAAAAACAAGAACTTACCTTTTTAAACCAGCCTGCTCCAGCAATCAAAATCAAAAGTGTCACCAAAGTACCTATAGGTAGTTAAAATATAACCTTTAATATTTTTTTATTTAAAATACATACTGTATATACTAATCCAGCTTATGAACCATTGACAACATGGGCAACACTTGTCATGCGATGATATATATAGAAATTATATAGCCAATATAGACTCACAGTTGCTTGCCCTACTCTGATGCAATCCAAGATATATTCCAGCTGCCAGTTTCGTAATGCATATAGATGACCGGAACTTCCCATTTTGCTTTTAGGGTTAGAGGATATTAATAAGTATTTTTCCTGTTAATATCTAAATCTTGCATCTATCCAGGAGAGACGGGGTCATCACCCTGAAAAGGGCAGCTCCATATTCAAGCAGCTTTCCCTAGGATGCCCTGCAATGCCCCATTGTATAATATTTTCAAAACACACAAATGCAAATTGACAAGAACTTTCCCACATTCATGATGTGTTTGCCCCTCCCAATAAAGACCAGAGGTTTTTTTCAGGGGAAAAAATAGGATAAGGGAATTAATGTGTTAAAGTTTTGATAGCAAATAATAAGCCTATCAGAACGAATAGAAATAATAGCCTAACTGCACAGACCCAAGTCAAAGCTCTGATAGTATATGATAAGCATACTAGACCCTATGATGGTAAACTGACTGTATAGGTTTTCATCATGGCTGGGGATAATGTTGTCTACAAGAGGACACCAAGCATAACATCCTATTTGAGGGATCAGTTAGAACACCCACTATGAATCAGCTCCCTGACAGAGCCCCATTTTTAAATCTGATGTGTCACTTTATGTGAGAATAACTTTTTAACACTTTAACCTATCCAAGTGATTCAGACACAGTTTTCTCGTGACACATTGTGCTTTAAGATAGTAAGAAATTTTGGTCCATACAATTCCTTTTTATTTGTGAAAAAACATCAAAATATTGTGAAAACTTGGAAAATTTTTCAATTTTAAAAGTTAAAATATTTCTGCGTGTAATACAGATAGTTATTCCACACAAAATAGTTTATAACTAGCATCTGCCTACAGTCTACTGTAGGTTGGCATAATTTTTTAAATGTCTTTTTATTTTTTTACATTAGGGGGCTTAGAAATTTAGTAGTAATTTTTCACATTTTCAAGAGACCAGTCCAGTTCTGACGTTTTGAGGGGTCTGTATGTTTGAAAACTTCATGAATGTCTCCATCTAAGAAACTGAACCCCTTATAGTATAAAAAACAGCATTTAGGAAGTTTATTAACCTATTAGGTGTTTCACAGAAATTAAAGCAAAGTGGAGGTGAAATTTAAAAAATTCAGTTCTTCAATTTGTATCCATTATTCACAGGAACACAGTAACTGTGACCAGGGAAATGCACTTAATATTGATTCCCCCAATTCTGCAATTCTTAGATATATCTCATATGTGGCACTGTGGCTGAACCCCAAGCCTCAGAATATGAAAAGCATCTACTGGCCTTTTTGGTCTCACTTTCATTAAAATTTTCTTTAGACGCCATTACAGGTTCACGGCACCCTAAGGTGCTAAAACTTAATAAACACCCATAAAATGACTCTATATTGGAAACTACACCCCTTACAGAAAATATACAGGGGTGTAGCGAGTATATTCACCCCACAGGTCTTTCACAATATTTTTTAATGTTAGACTGTGAAAATGAAATTATTTTTTTTTCCAATAATCTGCAATTTTAGCTTAACATGTTTCCTTTTTTAAAGGAATCCTGGAAAAAAAAGTACCCCAAAATTTGTTATGAAATTTCTTCTAAGTTCGGCATTACCCTATATGTGAGTATAAATTGCTGTTTAGGTGCATGGCAGGGCATACAAGGG
>JAODAL010038622.1:0-38989 GCA_025379985.1 Phyllomedusa bahiana
GTTTCTTTACATCCAGAATCAGCGTCCAAACCTGCCATGTAAACACCCCTAAGGCTATGTCTACACAGCATAAGAAAACAATGGTATTTTCTGCGGTTTTAGGATTCTAAAATCGCTGAAAATCCAATCATTTTCGCTGTCCATAGACTTTAAGAAAAACAAAAAGCCCCTTGTTACACGGGTTTGGGTTTTTTTTTTTCGCTTTTTTTTCCAACGTTTTTTTGGTTTTTTTTCTTCCTTTTCCTAAATGAAATGTATGTGCCGAAGGCTAAAAAACGAGAACCGACTTTCGCCAATACAGTGACAGAAACCACCGTCGTGCATCTGAAAAAAAACGACCGATTTCTTTTGTTTGTTGGCCCATTCAAAGGGGTCCAGGTTTAAAGGTTTTGCCGGACGTGCCTTATCTGCTAATAAGCAAATGTAAAAAACCACTCAGTGAGGGGCGAGAGACACACCCAAAGGGCACAGGCCTGCAAAAGCCTCGTTCAGATGGCTTATCCGGGTAATTGGGGGGAGGGATTTCGCCCCGCTTTTCCCGGGCACCCGTGCAGCGGGGGGGGGGGGGGCGCTCCCGACCCCATAGACATTTTTATCTACGGCGCATAATGGCTGAACTTTCCCCCCCGCGGCGGTTCGCTGATGGGAGAAGAGACAATCCTTATTCTCTATAGAAAATTGGATTCCCGTATTTAGGGGAAGGATTGGAGCCGTACTGCAGGAAAATTGGGCGCGCGTAGGGCTCCATAAGCGCCCAAATAAGCCGTGTGAAGAGGTTAAGGGGATCGTGTAAAATGTTCACTCAAAAAATCAAACTACAATTTGTGGATTCTGATACAAAGAAAAACCTTTCCCACACCTCTGAAAGCTTCTTATGTTCTCGGTCTAAATAAAGCAGGGACTACTCAGAAATACATACAACTAGGGATTTTTAAAAACACACATATTTTTCCCGGTGCCTTGAAAGCTTCTGCCCAGCCCCATCAAAAAGAATGTTCTGCGCAACCCGGCCGCGTCTTTAGGTTTATCTAATAGAAGCTTTGAAGTTATAAGGGCAGGAAAGGCAGCCTTACTCTCTCAGGCTTCACTTTTTGAAATCACATATATGTAGAAAAGTTTAAATCCCTATTTTGAGGCCCCCAACGTCAAATTCTTTGGGGAAAACCCCCTTTAAGGGGGAGGGCACAGCAATGGTCAAGTAAAGGGGTATGAAAAAGGCAAGGATGGGTTTATTTGATGGGATTTACTAGGGCAACTAAGCAATAGTTTAAAAGATATGAGATAAAGGCTGGAATTTATCATAATCGGGGGTGGAAAATGGGGGAAAGGGGGAAAATATTATAATTTCAAAAGGACGGGAAAAAAATGAAAACCAACAGACCTCTACATTGCCTACTGACCAATGCAAGGAACCTCACCAACACAATTAATGAACTGCAATTACTTATCTCTAAAGAAAAATATGACACAATGCAGATAACTGAGACATGGCTGGACGAGACTAGTTGGGGGTTTAAAATTAAGGGTTTAAAGTTTTTTAAAAGATTGTAAAAAACAAAAGGGGGGGCGGTGTATATCTTTATATAAAATCCTGTCTGAAGCCAATGCTCCGGGAAGATATAGATACAGGAATGAAAAGTGGGGTCATTTTGGGTAAAACATGAGATAATAAAAAAATTTAAATTCTATTAGGGGGGCCATAAACCACGAAAATTTTAAAAGAACCATGGAAGATGGTAATACCCCAGTTTAAAGGGTCGTATTTTGAAAAAAGAGTCAGGGGTGGTTTTTGTCATTATTATTTTCTTTTTTATGTAAGAAAAAATGTGTTATGTATCTTTTGGAAATGTAGTCAGCCCCTTTTTGCCACAAGGGTTTTAAACTTCTTGCCTCCCCGCACCCCCCACCACAGTTTTAAACTACTCCTGATTGGACAAGGGGGTGGAGAGGTCTCATTGCAGAGGTGGCAATTGGAGGCAAGAAGTTCAATTGGGCTGTCTAGAGAATGATGGGGGGAAACAAAATTCATCCCAAAGGGGATCACCCCCCCTTTTGTCCCGAGAAGAAAAAAGCCAATTTTGCTTCTCGTCCCGGGGTCAGAGAACGCACCTAAATGGGGGCCTCCAGTAGGAAAAAGAATCTCTAGGGGGGAAACCCCGAAGAGCAAGGTAAAGAATATTCCCCCCATCAGGGTATTGGGGTTTAGTGGCCCCCGGGAACCATGCCTTTCCCGAACGGTCCCCGGGGTTTTTGGATTAGGGGAGCTCTAAAGTCATTTATATCATGTGCCCCGAAGTGGAGTCAACAATCCTTATTTCAAATCAGAGAAGGAAAAAATGTAATTCCTGAAAGGCCTCTAACAGGATTTCACCCTTTTTTGAAGTAAGGAAATTTTTTTTTTTTCACCCCCCCTTTTTTCTTCCGTTTGTTTTTTATCCTCTGACCAACCCATGGACACAGTCCCAAAATATCTACAGGGGTGTTGGGGGTTAACACAGCCCAAAAAAAGGTGTCTCTTTTTTTCCCCCACACATCAATTTTCCCCCACTTCGATTTTTGGGGCTCCGGGGGGTAAGGGGTTTGGAGGATGGGGCCCCTGAACATAATTTAATCCCCCCCCGCCTTCTTGCTCTCCCTGGGTCACCACAAATGGCGTCACGAACAGGATTGGATTCTATGGTCCACCATCCAAATGTGCCGCCCGCTAGGAAAGGAATTGAAAAAAAAGAAATGTGCAAGAGTCCACTGAAAAGGGTTTAAACGGCCATCTTAAAATCTAATTAATATAATTGTTAACTCTTGTTTTTTGCTTACACCGGTGGGGGAAAATTGGTGCATCACCATCTTATGTCTTTCCTTTTTTTTTCTGACGCCAAAACTGCGCAAAAACTAAAGGAGATGGTAATACCCTTTATTTATCCAAGTTGCACTTTACAAGAAAGCGGCAGTTTACCCGACGCGCAATTGGGCAGAGTCATGTCTTGACCCCTTTTTTCTTTTTTGGTAGGCCCCGAAGAGGGGAAATCGCTACTACCTGGACAACTTTTCTCGTGTTTTTTCTGAACAAAGTTTTAGGGTTCAGTAGGGAAAAAACCCCTGGAAGAACGCCGCTGGGAAGGGGAAAATCACTCCCTTATGACTTTCCTTTTACAAAAAACCAATGCAGAATTTAAGTCCCACTCCCTCAGCCAAAAAAAAACTATTTCACCACTCTAATCCTCCTGTCCCCCAACCCCCGAAATTATTCAAAAACCTTCAACCCCTTCTCCTCCCCCAAAACCTCCTCCCCCTCCCTCCTTTCAGCAGATGAATTTGCCATTCACTTCCTCCAGAAACAACCTCTCAGAGAAGCTTAGCCCGCAGTCCCCACCACCCTCCCTTACCCTTTAAACCTGCTCTTCCCCCTTAAACTGCCCCCCCGGGTCACTTGAAAAGCTTCCCCCCTACTGCCAAATCCAACCCTCACTACCTGATCTTGACCCCTGCCATCCCACCTCCCCCCAGCCCTCAGTGCTTCTAATCCCACACTCACCCATCTCTTAAACCCTATCAATAACCTGGATCTTCCTTCTCCCTTTTAAAAACATTATATCATTCAACCCAAAAAAAAAAAACCCCTTGACCCCTCTTCTCGCCCAAAACACGCCCCATCTCATCCCCCTTTTTTTTCCAAACTCCTCGACAGCACGTCTATCTTCAGCTGCCCCCTCTTCCTCCAACCTCTTCTTGACCACTACAAAGGGTTTTTGACCCCCACTCTACCGAAACTGCCCAACCAAAGCACAATGATCTAGTAAAATGCTAAAGCTCGCCCCTACTCTTGCTCCTCCTCTTGGATGCCCCGCCTTTGACACTTTCGACCATTCCCCCTGTACAAATCCTCTCCCCCTCGCATCACGGTTGGTCTTTCCGGGTCTCCTCGTACCTCATATCGGGCTTTCAGCTCTCTCTTCTTTCCCACCCCTCCCCCCCCCTCCTGGGTTGGTGTCCCCCAAGGGGGGCCTGGTCCTTTTACTCTTTTTATCACCCCTTGGGCCCCGGCACTCATGCCCCACTGGGTTTATTTTCCCCTTATGCGTGATCCCAATCTACACTTCCCGATGTCATTCTTCTTCCCGGATCCCCGACTGGGCTTCCCCCATTTCCCCTTCTTCTCATCACGTCTCCCAAACTAATTTTGGGGAAAAACAAAAATTCATCTTTTCCCCCATCCCAAATCTACCCCTGCCCCATCTCTCTTTACATCAAAGGGTCTACACTTTCACCCGGTCCCCCCAATCCCCTGTCTTGGGGGAAACCTAGACTTGCTTTATCTTTCAAACCACACATCCAAAACCCCCACCTCTGCCCGCCCCCTCCACCTGAAAAAATTTTTCGCATCCCCCCTCATTCCTCGGGAAGACACACAAAAAAGCTGGTCCCTGCCCCTTTTACTCCCGCCTAGACTATGAAAAACCTTTTCTGGTCCCCAGCTAACCCCCGCCCCCCTTTCCCAAACCATCCTTAAAATCGCTGCCCGTCTTATCCCCCTCTCTCCTCGCTACCCTCTCCTTCCCCTCTCCCAAACCCCTTTTATGGTTCCCTTTCCCCCGAATTCATTTCAACAAACCTGACCCACAAGGGTCTCCACGACCCTCCCCTCCCTAATCTCTGCCCCAATTTCCAAATTTCCCCCCACGCACTCTCCCCTCCTCAAAAACCTTCTCCTCTCCTTCCCTTATCACCCCTCAACCAAACCCTCTCCAAAACTTCCCCGTTCTTCCCCACACTCTGGAACTCACTGCCCCAAAAACATCAACCTCCTCACTTTCACCACTTCAAAAGCAAACCCAAAACCCATTTCTTCAGGTTGCCTATAAACCTTTACTAAACTTGTCACTACTTCCCCCCAAAAATGTCCCCCCCTCCCTCCTTCTCTTCCCCCTCCTTGTAGATTGTAACCCCTCGCGGGAGGGTCCTCTTCCTTTCACCCAATTGTCTTATCTTATCACTTATCTTTTGACTTATTTTAATGTTTTAACCCCCTCGAATGTACACGCCTAATCAAGGCGTTTTAAAATAAAAAATTTTAAAAAATAATAATAATAAAAAAGTCAGACCAAAATCCCTTTTCGTAAATTTATTGCTCTTGATCTATGCTGTTTTTGTTTTTATTAATGTTTTTTATAATTGAATTTCCCCCCTTACTGTCACCCCTGCCCGAAAAGGGGGTATCAAAGTGTAACATGAGGGACGGGTTTAATGTGCACGAAATTTTGGGAAAAGATCCCTCCAAAAATTTTAATGTGTCTAAAGGAAAAGGTTATGATGTCCCTTTTTAGCAAAGGTTTTTAATTGGGAAAGGCCCCGCACTGAAGTTTTTATTGCGCAAACCCGGGCTGCCCTTTGAAAGAGCCAGAGTGTGCCCTGGGGAATTGGGACTAGAACTCCATCTCTCTCTTCACCCCTCAGCTTTCCACTACTTCGATTTTGTGTGACTCCATGGGATTGAGGGTAGGAGGAAGGGCCACCATGACATATTTTAAATCCCCCCCCCACCCTTTCCCCTTTGCTCCCCCTGTTCATACAGAGTACTCCTCGGGAAAAGGATAAGGTGGTTAATAATATGAGGTTGTTGTTATGGGCGACTTCAACCCCCGACAAACGGAAAAACTGAAACCGTGGCTCTCTAAGGGAAACATTTTGTCAAAAACAGAGGTGGCGATTTTAACAGGGAAAAACGTGGGTTATGTACGGGGAAGGGAAAAATCCATTCCAGATTACTTTTTAAATTGGGAAAAAAATTGTGGGAAAAATGGACAGGGAAAAGGGCCCTTGTGATCTTTGGGGACAGAAAAATTTTGGGAAAACCTTCACATAGTTTTGCCCCCCTTCTGAGGACCCACAAGTAGTGTAAACCCTGTTTTTTCCATTTGCTGTGCCCTTTTCTGTAAGTGTGTAGTTTTTTGTATTTAATGCCAAATCTGCAGTTTTCACCCAAAAGGGTCCTTCATGTGTCATTTTTTTCAAACCCCGCCAATCAGGGCTCCCCGCCCCCCCAAAACGAAAAACCTGTTACTTTGAAGGGCAGAAACAGTGAATAACGTCATGGGCAGGGTGCTTTGGTGGGTAGCTAAAACCCCTCCATAATAAGTTTTAAGGGGTAAATGCTCTAAAACTGTCATCTTACGAAAAAGGGGGGCACAGTGCTGGGAACACGGTCGACATCCTTGTGCTCCCCCTCAGAAAGGGGGGGCATAACCTATTGACGGTTCCCCTTTTAAATTTGTAGCAACCTGTGGGCGCATCTCCAAAGGGAAATAATCTTGGGTTGTATAAAAGGGGGATAGATGCACATGATAAAAACAACCCCTTTTTCCCATTTACATTCCTGTCAGACCACACATGGAAAATTTTGGGACAGTCTTTGGGACCTGCACAAGAAAAATTTTTAGGGCTTGAACAGGTCCAAAGACGGCAACAAAAATAATAAAAAGGACTGGATGGACTGCAATACCCAGAAAGATTAGCAAGATTAGGGTTGTTCAGTTTAGAGAAAAGAGAACAATCGGTTTCTACCTCAAGGGGTTTTTTGCCTTACTCTGGATCAACACTATAGCACAGTCTGCTGAACTGGATGGGCGTTTGTCTTTTTTTTAGTCTTATAATCTATGTAACTATAACTTGAAGGAACTTACATTTTGTTGTGAGTGTGTATCTAGCATTGTATGACATTTGCGGTTGTCATGGGGGTCGCGGGCGCCGCTGCTCCCCGTGCCCGCCCACCTGCCCGCAGGGGGTCCGGCGCAGGTGCCGCGGCTGCCTGCGACCATCCCCCTGCTTGTCGGGCGCCGGCTCTCTTACCACTCCACGCTCCTGTGTACGTTGAGCCGGTGCGTCCTGGCCGCCGCGCGTGTACCCGCTCCCTAGGGCTGGTCTGGATTTAAAGGGCCAGTGTCCCGGTAATTGGTCTATTGCCAGGTGCTGGTCCTATATAAGGGAATACGCCCCCACACTCTTTGCCAGACTGTTGGTGTCGTTAGCCTAGTTCTGAGTGTTGGAAAGTCCTGTCTGATTTACCGTGTACCAGTCCGTTCCGCTACGTTTCCTGACCTTGCCTGTTTGCCGCCTGCCCTGACCGTCTGCCCGTCTCTGACCACGAACCTCTGCCACCTGCCCTGACCTCCTGCCTGTCCCCGACTGCGCTTTTGGATTCCGATTCTGTGCCTCGCCGTACCCTGGCCGCCATCGCAAGCAAGTCACGTCAGGGGTAGCGACCTGGTAGCCTCCCACCGCAGCAAGTCCATCCCGCTTTGCGGCGGGCTCGGGTGAATACCGGGAGCTCCTTAGACTCCGCTCCCTGGCGTGGCTTAGATTCATCGCTTGCGGGGGTCCAGCGAATCCACCGAACCCTTACAGTACAGTTGGCCATGGATTCCGGGCAGGGTACCTTTGCCTAAAACTCCAGGACGTCACGACTGCCGTCGCCCAGCAGGGGCTAGCGTATTGACCAGCTCGCGGCCACGATTTCAGAACCTTTCGGCTGTCTAAACCCCCGCCCCCGCGGCTGCTGCCGCCTCGCCAGCACCAGGTGCTCCTGCCGGCATGGCTCTTCCTGCCCCCGCACCGGGACCTTCTCTGCATCTGCCGCTCTCCTCTCGCTATGATGGAGATTCCAGGAAGTGCAGAGGCGTCATCAGTCAATGCTCCATCCACCTCGAGATGTTGGGGCATCAATTCCCTACTGGCGGGCTAAGGTGGCCTTTATAATTAGCCTCCTAACGGGCGAAGCTCTGGCCTGGGCCACTCCGCTATGGGACCGAGGAGATCCGTTGACGGCTAATCTGCAAGCCTTCCTCCAGGGGTTCCGCACCGTCTTCGAGGAACCTGGCCGCACCTCCTCTGCTGCCGCAGCTCTGCTCCGTCTCCGTCAGGGCGATTCCACTGTGGGTCACTACTCCGTGCAGTTCCGTACCCTCGCCTCAGAACTGGACTGGAACAATGAGGCGTTGGTGGCAACTTTCTGGCAAGGCCTCTCGGGGCGCATTAAAGATGAGCTAGCAGGTCAGGATCTGCCATCCTCTCTGGACGAACTGATTCGGTTGGCCACCCGAATTGACATATGCTTTGCCGAGAGACAACAAGAGCTCCGCCTCCAACGGGAGGTCACCCGACCACGCCGGCTACCTCGTCTGGCCCCTGTGTTCCAACGACCTCCACTTCCTCCGCCAATGGTTCCTGAGGACGAACCCATGCAGGTCGAGAGAGCCCACCTGACCCAGGAAAAACGCTCACAGCGTCGTCTGAGGCAGCTATGCTTCTACTGTGGCGGTTCTGGCCACTTCATTGGGGACTGTCCGGTACGTCCGGGAAACTCTCGCACCTAGGGCTCGCAGGAGAGGCATCCCTAGGTGTCAGTGCGGCCTCTCCCCGTCTGACCATTCCCGTACTCTGTGAAATTTCACCGGACAGCACCTTCCAAGCCACCGCCTTCCTTGATTCGGGGTCCGCCAGAAATTTTGTCAGCCAAGCTCTGGTCTCCCGATTTCATCTCCCGGTGACCCCTCTGCAGCGACCCCATGTTTCATCTCCTCCATCAGTGGCGAATGCCTTAAAGGACGCTATTCGGTTCTGACAACTTGCTCCCCTCACGTTGCAGATAGCGCCCTACACAAGGAGACTTGAAAATGCTTGTTTTGCCTCGCTCCCTCTTCGGAAAATCCTTTGGGCCTTCCTTGGTTACAAGTCCATGCTACGTCCTTGGACTGGAACATGGGCAAAAATCTGTGGGGCCCCGCGTGCCACTCACGATGCCTTCCGGTTACTCCGTCCTGCTCTACGGCACGCTTCTGTCAAGTCTATGAAGCCTTGTAGGGTATGCCCATTCAATTACCAGGGACCTTGCCGATGTTTTTTTTACGAAAAGGGACCAGGCCCGAAACTCTGCCTCCGCAATCAGCCAGTTCGATTGTTCCATTGACCTGCTACTCGGGGGGGGTGGTGGGGGGGGGGGTCCTTTCTTTCTAATCTTTTTTTTCCCCCCCCCCCCCCCCCCTCCCCCCCGTACTACTCCTCCCGAATGTGAAGTCTTACCTCTCTTCCGTCCCGGAGACCTAGGCTATTGTCGGGAGTAATATCAGTGGCGAAGTCTCCATAAGGGGCTTCATGACGCAAGTCTTCCTTGCCTGCGGGGGTGGTTTTCTGCTTTGTTGAAAAGAAAGACAGTTTCTCCGACCCTGTATTGATTATGGGGACCTTAACAAAATTAATTAAAAAAATCGATACACCCCTAGCCTCTATCTGGAGTGTTCGATCGCCTCGTGGCGCGAAAATTTTTTGTCCAAGTTGGATATACGGGGAGCATTATAACTGATTAGTATTCGTGAAGGCGGATGAGTGGAAGACAGTTTTAATACCGAGATGGCCATTTTGATGATCTCATCATTGCCATTTGGCTTCTCGCAAAACGCCTCGGCGGTGTTTCCAGAACTTTGTCAATGAGAATTCCGAGGACCTCCTCAGTACATCTGCGTCATCGTCTCTAGATGATATCCTAATCTTCTCCCCTGGACCTGAAAAAACCTACCGCATCCAACGTACGCCAGGTGCTAAGGCGTCTCCGTGATCCAGTTATATGCCAAACTGGAGAAATGCCTGTTTGAACGCACCTCGTTGCCCTTCCTGGGCTACATTGTTTCGGATCAGGGCCTCCAGATGGATCCCTCGAAATTGTCTGCAGGCCTACGATGGCCTCGACCAGTGGGCCTTCACTTTATCCAACGATTTTTGGGGTTCACGACTTATTACAGACAATTCATCCCTCATTTTTCCATGCTCTGTGGCCCTGCTGGTGGCCCTTTCGAAGAAGAATGCCATCCCTAAATCTTGGCCGCCTTGAGGCCCAAGAAGCATATAGATCGCCTCCAAATCAGCATCGCTTCTGCTCCAGTTCTGTCTCGCCCGGACCCGCAGCGCCCCTTTATCCTTGAGGTGGATGCCTCCTCTGTAGGTGCAGGTGCTGTTCTCCTTCTTAAGTCCTCCTCTGGAAAACTGCGTACTTGTTGCTTCTTCTCCAAAACCTTCACCCCAGCGAAAAAAATTATACAAATCGGTGATAGTGAAATTACTGGCTATTAAGTACGCTCTTAGAAGAATGGCCGGCACTTGCTGGAGGGAGCTCGTCACCCCATCAATATATTCACGACACAAGAATCTTCTCTATCTGCAGTCTGACCAATGACTGAACCCTCGGGAAAGGCTGGGTGGTTCACTCTTTTTCGCCAGGTTTGATTTTTTCTTGCTTCACTTTCGGTCAGCTGGCAAGAAACATCCGGAGCTGAGCCCTCTCTTGATCACTCGGGGACAGAGTGGGGTTGGAGCCACCTCTGCAACATATAATTCCTCCTGAACGTTTTCTCTCGGCGGGGTTCCCGGGGGGGGACCATGTGGACCTTAAACCTCTGCCCCCCTGGGAAAACCTACGTACGTCCTGCATGCGGCTTCATATCCTGAAGTGGGGACATGCCTCTCGAACAGCTAGTCACCCTGGAGTCCATAAGTCTCTGCAACTAATCTCCCGTTATTATTGGTGGCCCACTCTCGCCCAGGATTTTAGAGACTTTGTCCTGGCCTGTGCCTCCTTAGCCCGTAACAAAGTCCCTCATCTCAGACCCGCGGGTCTACTTCTGCCTCTTCCGGTGCCAGAAAGACCTTGGCGATGGATTTTGGTTACTGGACCTCCCGGCCTCCTCTGGAAACACGGTTATCTGGGTGGTGGCGATTGATTTTCTAAGATGGTCACTTTGTTCCCTCTGCCGGGGTTACCCTCTGCACCCCAAGCTGGTCACAGCACTTTCTTCCACCACATCTTTCGGCTACACGGGCTCTCTTTGCATATCATCTCTGATAGGAGGGTCCAGTTTGTATCGAAATTCTGGTGGGCTCTGCTGCATACCATCCCCAAACCAACTAGCAGGTGGAGACATGGATCAACCAAGTTTTAGGTACCTATCTGCGACATTGTGTGTCCGCCCAATATGATAACTGGTCTGACTCCTCCCACTGGGGGATTTTACTATAATTCCCTCAGATTCTGGAGTCCGCTGGAGCCTCCCCGCTTTTTTTATTGTGTGTTGCGGCTTCATCCCCGCCGCCTCTCTCTCTGCCTACCTCCGTGTGACGTTCCTGCGCTGTGGGATTTGCCCAAGTACGGGACATCAAGACACTCTGGCAAGTACAGACAGGCCTCCTTCTATGGGCCTCCACGCGCACCAAAGTCCAGGCCGGACAGGTACCGGAGACCTCGCCCCATATATAAGCCGGGTGATAGGGTTTGGCTATCGGTCAAGTACATCCGCTTCAAGGTGCTCAGCTACAAGTTGGAGCCTAAGTATTTGGGCCCTTTTGTGGTACTTCGTCAACTTAACCCGGTGTCCTAAAAACTCCGCTTGCCTCCCACTCTACGTGTCCCGAACGCCTTCCATGTCTCTCTCCTCAAGCCTGTGGTGCTGAATCGCTTTTCCCGTGGATCTGTCTCGCCTTCTCACGTGGCCAACTCTGATAACATCTTTGAGGTCATGGAGGTGCTGGCGGAGAAGACAGTGAGGGGGAAGCGGTTCTTTCTTACCTCATATTTGATATTTTTCCAGTATGTCATCTTTTGCCCTAAATACTGGAGAGCAGAGGTTGTCAGTACTTTGTGTTGGACACTTAAAAAGTGCTGGGCAGCTGGCCCAATCGAATAGTAGAGGTGTAATAGGTTGAAAGCCTGAATGGTGTACCACACATAACTGTATAAATGGCACCCTTTGTATTGCCTTATCTGTATGCAATTATACTACCAGCAACCACCCCTTTCGTATATAGAAGGCATGTGAGTGGTTTTACTATTGGTATTTTTGCATTTGTGCAGTCTCCCCATGTATTATACTGTAGTTTATTTTTTTGCATACTTGTGTGAATTGGTACTTATTCAGCGTGCAGTTATTTTTATCATTCAGTTGTTCCCCTTGTGGAGGGGTGTATGAGCTTCTGCTCATTACCTGCATCTTTTATATATTTACTAAGTAGTACAGGGGCTTGTGTTGCCTCCTATTGGATTCAGTCTATACTCCAGCCATTGAGCTGTAAGTATGGCCCTGTGAATGTGTTTTTTAGTAAATACTGTCCCATTTTTCTGTGACTTTTCAGTAGATTTTTCATTGTCTTCAATGCAATATGTTGGTGCATGACTAATCTTTTAACGCCTTTATGCAAATGGACATACTTGTACATCCAAACTATGTGAAGGGGGTATGGAGCAGGCTCATTTGCGGAGTCTGCTCCATATGCAGAGGGTGCCAGCTCTTAGTTACAACTGCTAGCTGCTAGGATTGGAGACAGATTAACCACTTAACCATTTAGACGCTGCAGTAAATCTGACTGTGATGTCTAAACCATTACAATGTGGGGCCGGGACATGATCAGAGGGTGCCATTTGGTTGCCCGTCACCCTGAGGATTAAGGAAGGCCTCCATACCTGCCAAGTTAGATGAATGAATTACCTATGTATACAATGGTCGGTGAACACCATAGAAAAAAAAATTCCCAATGCTAAAATTACATTCTTTGGTCGATATCCATTCATAAAACATTGGAATAAAAAGTGATCAAAAAAGTTGCATGTTTCACAAATTGGCACCAGCCTTCAAAAAACAAGCCTTCACTCAGAACAAATCGAAAAACAAAAAAGTTATTGGTTGCAGAAAATGGCAGTGCAGCACAAATTTAAAAAAGTTTTAAACATTTTATTTTTAAAAAATATACTAAATCCCACCAAAAATTCTATGTGAATCTTGAAGAAAATGCAAATGTGCTACAAATCTTCAATCACTGTAATCGCACCGACCTGTCATTTTTAAGGAGAAGCCAACTCCATGGAAACGAAACCGATGCACCATAGCACATTTGCATGTTCTTCAAGATTCACTCAACATAGAATTTTTGGAGGGATTCCCAGTACAGTATATGTTACGTTCAATGGCACGATTAAAAAGTACATCTTGGGGGCATGGCCGGAAGCCGCAGGAGATGGCTGCTTGAGAAGAGAGCTCCTGTTCTGAAGAGCTGAAAATCGGCTTTAAACAGCGCCTGCCATCCATGGGTAAGAAGAGATCCCACCTGCCGCTGAGCACCCCCATGACACCCGCAGCACCATCGCAGGTCCCGACCACCCTGGATACCTTCCTCAACAGGGCTCAGCTACGTGCAGCACCCACACCAGCTCCGGCGCCATTACCTCGTGCTCCCTCCTGCAGCGGGGAGAAAACAGTGGCGTCTGCAGCGTCGGCTGATCTGGGCACAGACTTGTTCTTCACACCCAGCTGACCGGGCACCAGGGCCTTCACAGCGGCGCAGGGATTTCAGGGGATGGCAGCAGCCTGGAGAGAGGATCGCCAGCCACAGCAGGTACTTGCTGAACGTCCCGGCCGGCCATCTTATAGCGCGGCAGATCCTCTGTCTTGTCTTCCCTCCCCCTCACAGACCTCCTACGCTCATATGGCTGCCATAGGGGCTTCTAAAATGGCTGTGGACACGCTGGCTCAGAATCCATCAGCCTCCATGCAGGATGCCCTCCATCACAGGGTCCCCTTCTCTATAAGCCCAATGAGGCACCAGGGCACAGAGGGCATGTCTCTCCCCCCCGACACACAATATGGACTCCTGCAGCAGCCCACCTTCTTGGCAAAGCTCACCAGCACCCTTGCTAGCCTCTCCTAGCCCAGGTCTCATACTCCACCTTGGGCGGAATTGCTACAGCAGCTCCCTACTAAAGAGGACTTGAGAATTCTCCTATCTGACGTCAAATCTGCCTGCAAAGAGGAGATTGCGGCTCTCAGGCATGATATCAAAATGATAGCCACGCGAGTGGAAATGCTAGAAGATGACACTTGAATCCCCTTCTCTTGATTCTCAAGGAGCACCGAATACCATACAGATGGAACTTTCCATTCGCATTAACAGCTCGCAGGGAAGGCCATTCGGTTACCCTTAAATCATTCCTTGATCTCCCAGCCTTTTGCCGAAGTCTCCGGATTTCGATCTCAAAAATGGATGATTGGGACCTCACCATCCCTTACCCCCTCCTCCACCAGCTTGGCAAAAGTCCCCCTCCCGCAAAGAATGCTCTCCTGGAAAATCTTCATCTCCTCAACAATTTCAGCGCTTACCCACGCGCTAATTGGAATTCTCTCTGGGTCCTCTAACCTCTCCTAAATGTTGGGACTTGCTCAGTTTGGCAGGGTCTCTTCTAGTTTAGATTTTCTGATGCTTTTTCTGTTGGACTGCTCAGGATGTTTTATATATGCTCATGGTTAACTGGGATTTTTTGCTTCCTTTACATATTTTGAAATGTACTTTAGCTCGGCTTTTCTCCTAGGGACATTTTTGAAGTCCGTAGTTTCTGTCACTCTCTCTTGTTCTCTACTGCCTGTGGTTTGCGGCTTTTGGCCGTCATCTTGGAGGGATGGGTCCTACCAGGTAGTTCTTCTCGGGGAGCTCCTGGCTAGGTCCCACTTGGTGTTATTTTTTTTTTTTTT
The DNA here is from genome assembly GCA_025379985.1 of Phyllomedusa bahiana. Lineage (NCBI taxonomy): Eukaryota > Metazoa > Chordata > Amphibia > Anura > Hylidae > Phyllomedusa > Phyllomedusa bahiana. The sequence goes on from JAODAL010038622.1 coordinate 14,556, forward strand.
AAAAAAAACACCTCTAACCCCCCGGAACCAGAGAGGCAGCGGTGTACGGAACCTGTTTTTCCGAACGTTTAATAATTCTCTGGTTATATTTACTGGTTATATTTACTGGTTACTACGTAGTTTCTGTAAGTTTTTTCATCTATTTGTCCAGTCCGTATCTCTCCCTTGTTCTTCCATCCCATCTGTGTCTTCCCTTTGTTGCTCCCCACATAGTGGTCTACTTCACACTACTGGTTCTCAGGTTTTCTAGCTGTTGGGCTTGGACGTTGGAGGGCGGAGACCTACTTTTGGAGCTCATTTGACTCCCCACCATGGTCCGCTGTGTCACTTTGAATGTTAAGGGTCTCAACTCCAACACTAAGCGGCGATTGGCCTTGAGGGAGTGAAAGGCCCTAAGGGCTGACATTGTCTTCCTACAGGAGACACATTTTAACTCAGAGGGTTCTTTTGCATTTGCCAGACACTCAGACCCAGTTGCATTTAATGCCTATAGTAGGACTAAAAAAGCAGGGGTGGCTATATTGGTTTCCAGGTCCTGGCCTCTTCAGGTTCGTTCTTCATTTATTGATCCCGCAGGGCGGTATCTGATCCTACAGCCTACTCATTATAATAGGCCCCTAATGCTCTGGAATGTATATGCCCCCAATACTGCCCAGATAACCTTTCTGAACAGGGTCCTGTCTAAGTTATCCATGCAGTGAGGGGTGGCCTCCATGGGGTTCCCAAGTTAGATTCTCTACAGCGTTCTGCAAGATTATTAGGACACAAAGTCTGTTTGATCTGTGGTGCATTAATTACCCTAAGGAGAAAGAGTACACTTTTTAGTCGCATCCCCACAAGACACATACCAGGCTCGACTACTTATTTGGGAACAACCTCACCCTTCGTGCACTTTCTGGCTCCGAGATAGAGCCGATTACTTGGTCGGATCACGCCCCGGTCATGGTCGACCTTGATTTCTAGCCATCCTGTTCGAGAACATGTCACTGGAGACTGAATGAAACACCTATTAAAAACCCACTCCATAGGGATAAGCTAAGGGAATCCATGGTGTCATACTTTGAGACTAATGAGGGATCGGTGACGTCAGTTGCCACACTGTGGGAGGCCCATAAGACTGTCTTTAGGGGATAATGTATCGCTCTGGGCTCTAGGCTCAAAAGGGATTACGAGATCCAGAAATCCTCCCTGAGGAGTCGCCTTAAAGGGAACCTGTCACATAGATTATGTCCCCCTTGCTGAGGGCAGCACAAGTTAGTGTCAGACCTGCTGTTCCCAGCACTGTGCCCCTTATTCTGTAAGATGCACGAGTTTTATAGCATTTATCCCTCAAATCTTATTCATGAGTAGGTGTTAGCCACGCCCACCAAAGGCTAGCCCCGCCCACTGGCAATTATTCACATGTTTCTACCTATTCAAAGTAATAGGTTTATCAGGTGAGGTGGGCGGGGCTAGCCTCAGATGGGCGGTGTTTGAAAAAAACACTCTTTGAATGACTCTTCTGGCTGAAAACTGCAGATTTGAGCATTAAATACACGAAAACTACAGCATCTTACAGAATAAGGGACACAGCGCTGGAAACAGCAGGTCTATCACTAGCTTGTGCTGTCCTCAGCAAGGGGGGGCATAATCTATGTGACTGGTTCTCTTTAAGCTCCTTCAGAGGAAAATGTCCCAGGTCCCGTCCATTCCCACCTTGAGACGAATAGTTGCAACCAGAAATGAGCTCAAAGACATAGCGGGTCGTTCAGTTGAAAAGCTTTTGCTCTATTCCAAACAGCGATACTTTGAGTATGGCAATAAAGCACATACCATACTGGCTAGACAGCTTAAGGATAGGACTATTAATGCCATGCCACAAGCATTGCGGGACAAAGAGAGTACTCTCTATAATGACCCGAAATCTATAGCAAAGGTGTTCTCTGACTTCTTTTCTAAACTTTATTCCCTACCATCGGGGCTACCGGGACATGAGGCAGAGGCGCGCAGACTCATTCGGGACTTCCTTCAGTCATGCCCCCTTCCCAGACTTCCTTCAGAGGTATCCACCACCCTTAAAGCCCCTTTCGAGATGGAAGAGTTATTGGGGGTGCTAAAGGATCTCCCTCTGGGCAAGGCGCCAGGACCTGATGGCCTTCCTTATCAGTATGTCAAGGTCTACTCTGAGATCCTAGCCCCCTATATGCTATCCCTTTTTAACTCCTTCCTGGTTTACCGATACCCACCTCTATGTCTCACTCATACCTTACGCTTATTCACAAAGCGGGGAAGGACCTTGCTAATAGTGCGACCTATAGGCCTATAGCCCTCCTAAACTCGGACCTTAAGATTTTTTCCAAACTACTGGCCAACAGATTGGGGGCTTGGCTGCCCCAGCTGATCAACGGGGTCCAAGTGGGGATTGTCCCCTTCCGTCAGGGAGGGGACAACACCAGAAGAACCATCGATCTGATTGTGATCTTGAATGCCCACTCTGAACAGGCCCTCATCCTCAGTCTCGACGAGGAAAAGGCCTTTGATCGGCTGGGGTGGCCTTTCCTTTTTGAAACCTTAACTAACTTTAGTTTTGGGGGGGGTCCTTCATGACAGCCATAAAGAGTCTTTATTGCTCTCCCTCTGCGGCAATTAAGCTCCCTCAGCACACATCTGATCCCTTCCAAATTACAAATGGTACAAGACAGGGGTGTCCCATGTCCCCACTTCTGTTTGCCCTGTGTATTGAGCCTCTTGCAGCAGCCATTAGGGCGCAGCCTGATATTAGGGGTGTCAAGGTAAAGGATAAGGAATTTAAACTCTCACTATTTGCAGACGATCTATTACTGACCCCAACAAATTTACATATTTCCCTCCCAAAACTACACGCTCTGCTGGAGCTTTTTTGGTGCCCTATCAGGATACAGGATTAATGCTGCAAAGACTGAGGCTCTTGCCCTCAGTCTCCCAATTGAAGCTCTTGCCTCCTTAAAGCATAATTTCCCATATAAATGGCAATCCCACTCTCTTAAGTATCTAGGTACCCTCATAATAGATTTGAAACCCTGTATCAGGCTAATTTCCCTCCTCTTTTTAGAGAGCTGAAAGCTTTGTTTCATAAATGGCACTCCCTACCAATTTTGCTTTTTGGCAGAATTACTGCAGTCAAAATGTCTGTCTTGCCTAAACTCTTGTATTTCTTTAAAACCCTCCCCGTAGCAGTCCCTTTGCGGGAATTGAGGTCCCTTCAAGCAGCCACTTTGAAGTTTATTTGGGCACAGGGTAGGCATAGAATAGCCAATGACGTTTTAATGACCAGTAAACAGAACGGTGGCTTGGCAGTACCTAATTTTATCCACTACTACTGGGCTACGCACCTCCGTCGTATTCCAGCCTGGTTGGCTTTAAGGTCTTACTTGAAGTGGATGGAGGTGGAGAGGCTCTGGTTGGCGCCCATTCACCCCAATGCATATATTTGGCACTCTAGACCCCTCCCATGCCGGGCGAACATGTTAGGTCCCATAAGGTTTACTATTTATATCTGGCAGACTTGTAAGGAGAAATTCCAACTAGCCTCCTCAGCCTCCCCTATGTCCTCATTCATATGCACTCCTCTCCTTCCCACTAGTTCCTCAAGATTTTTTGCTCGACCATGGCTGGGGCGAGATCTGTTTCGCTTTGCGGACATGGTCGGACCGCGAGATAGGAGGTTGCTCCCTTTTGAGGTGCTTCAGACAGAACATAGCCTGCAGAATAGCTCTAAATTTCACTACCTCCAAAGTCGTCACCTCCTGTCCTCTGTATATAGCACGTCTACTTTGTCTCCTCCTACTCCCTTTGAGTGCCTATGTTAAGCAGGTGTTTGCACGAGGGGCTTGATCTCCGCAATATACTCTCTCTTGGGTGATTCTCCTACTGAGGAGGCCAGGGTTCCCAAATATATGGAAAAATGGGAGAGCTATCTGGGTAGACCTATTCCCTATTCAACCTGGCAGGTTATCTGAAAGGCGGCAGCTAGATCCTCAGTCTGTGTAGCTCAAAAGGAAAACTTATACAAAATCCTTCTCCATTGGTATCACACGCCCGACCATCTCAATAAATGGTGTCCCCAGACCTCTCCTCTCTTTTGGAGAGGTCATAATGCAACTGGGACCCTTCCTCATATATTTTGGTAATGCCCGGTTTTGGTCGGGGGTGAGGGATCTGTTGGATGAGGTTATGGGGGTGGTAATCCCACTTGACCCGTTGGTTTACTTGTTGAGCGGTCCAGTCAAGGACCTTCCCAAGGATAGGGCCAGACTTATGTTACATATCCTCACAGCAGTAAGGTGTCTGATAGCAGGAAGATGGAAACAGACAAGTCTTACTGACCTTATTCAAAAGATTAGGGAAGCTCGCCGGATCGAGCAATTAACAGCCACCCTCCATGATAGGATGGACCTTTATAAGAAAGTTTGGTCGGTCTGGGATACTTATTGGATTACTCATCAAACATGAAAACCTTGCCTTCTCTAACTTTTTATGGAGCCAACATTTCCCTTTGTCCCTTCACCCTTCCCTATTGTCTCCTGTCTTTGTCTTGTTTGTCTGTGATCTCAGTTATGATATGTTGCATTTCTTGGGGTATAGTTTTTGGCCCACTCTAAGAGAACTGACGCTTTCGCTCGGATTCTTCTATATCTTAGTCAAATTGTTTAATGCATATTGTGACTTACTCTTACATGTACCCTCCTAGCATTATAACTAATGATTGTTACTTGTTTTATATAAAACCTCTAATAAGCTTCAATTATAAAAAAAAAAAAAGTACATCTTGTCCTACAAGAAACAAACTCTCAAATAACTATTTAGATAGAAAAATAAAAAACTTGTAGAAACTCAAAAATAGCAGTGTCCTGAAGAGGTTAAGTGGGGAGATGAGGACCAGACTGGCAATTTGCCCCACTGGGCAGATTTAACTGAGCTGCCTGGTTCCGGGCTGGCTCAGACTGGCATATCCTGGTGACTTTGTCCCCAAGCCCACAACGTCTTTTTAACTGTTTGCTGTAACCTGGGATACGCAAGCTGTTGAAAACTATGACTTAGCAAGGAGTCATCAGTTCCCTGCTTCACTGACTATTCCTGTCAGCCGCAGGCAAAGCCTACCACTTACAGGAGCAAGCTGCACAGGTTTCATGATGTAGCCTTCTGCGCTGCTGCGTCTCTCAAGCCAGAAGTCTGTATTGGGCCAGAGGCCTAGGAGATACAGGGAGCAGCATAAGTGCCATGATGACGTCCCACTAAACTCAAGCCCCCAGATCAAGCTCTTGGGGTCTCCCTGCATAAAACGGGGTCCTCCTATCTGCCTGCCTACTACATGGGGATGCAAAACAAGACTAAAACTAAGAGAACAGACGTGAGAAGAATAGCCACCTGGGGGTACTTTTACTGTTTGAGGCAAAAGGTGGGTTATTATTACTATTTGGGGTGCTATGGATAGATTTGTACAGATGTCGGGCACAGGTAGGAAGATGTTGGAAAAGTGAGGAGCCCAAGTTGTTTCTCTAGTTAATTCTGCAGGGTAGAGTCGTGATCGGGAGGAGTTGTCATGGTGGTCTCGACCTAAGGGTGCTTTCACACGGTGCGGTTTTGGTGCATTTTTGGTGCGGTTTTTTGGATGCGTTTTTTCTGCAACAATGTATATCATTAATTGCTGTACCTTCCTGCACAAAAACCACATAAAAAAAAAAAACGCACAAAAACCGCACTGTGTGAAAGCATCCTAAGGGAGAAGAAAAGGAAAATGAGTGACTCCCATCAGAGAAGATATCACCTGTGGGTCCTTGGATGTCAGTGGTTATTTTGCTTCTGTGTTGGATCACTGCTGAATTTATTTTCATGTGTTGGCGACCTGAGCTGGTGGTCACAACTTGGCGATATTGTAGGTTAAATTGGCACTTGTATAGTGGCAGCGTACACTTGTCCCCGATTTGTATATGTGCACACCGGTACCTGACTTTGGGGTTTCTCTGCGCCACTTTTACTTTATTGCTTGTTTTTATCGTATTGTTTATTTTACAAAGTGGCGAGGTGCGTGATCGAGGCAAAACCTGGAGGCGGATATTGTATGTGGACTGGTCGGTGTTCTGCGCCAGAGTTGCTTTTCAGTTGACTAGCCCTGAGTGGAAAAAAATGTGTAAAAAAGTGCCTTACGTGCTCAACATTCCTGAAACTATTTATCAAATGTAGACAAATATGAGACAGTCCTCATGATGAGGTGTAGTTCAAATATTAGCAGTCGGAATGAAGTACCTTGTGGTAATGAAGCTGATAGACTACTGTGCAGCTAGACAGAACAAGTGCATGTCACCTTTAAGTTGTATTGCGTAATATTCTGTTATAATAGTCATTATTGTAATTTATTTGACTTTAAATGATATTTGCATAGGCATCACATTCTGATATCAGAAGCTATGGTTGTACAGGTGAGTGTTTCTACAGAGGCGCTCCTCATCTCTCACTAGAAGCAATCTCACTTTTGCAGCAAGAACTTTCTCCTGTTTCTAACACTAATTGAGTAACATGGAGTGCTTCCCTTTATGTTCAGCTGCCGGGTGTATTACACAATTCAGTGCCTCAGCTGCTGCAGAACATCATAATACACAATCCCAATCCGGCAGACCTTCTCGTCTTTGTCCTCATACTTCAGAAAGTAATATTCATCTTTTAAAAACTGCATTCAACAAGTGGCACTGCTATGGTGGGCTCTGTTAAGCTAGCACTGTTATGGTGGGCACTGTATGCCTGGCACTACTATGGTAGGCACTGTATGGCTGGTACTATAGGGCTGTATGTGCTATTTTAGGCAACCAAAATTAGAAAACCTGTAAAAAAGTTTTTTTTGGAGCACAACATTGCATCTTGAAAGGGTACTCCCATCATAGACTGACATATCAATAGGATATGGAACCCTCCCCTATCTAAGTCTGATAGGTGAGGGTTTCACCACTGGGACATACACCTGTCTCAATAGTAGGCCCCTGAAAGTGTCAACTCAGAACAGTGAGCTGGTCGCACTTGCTAATTTTTTTTTTTCTATCAATTTTTTTTTACCTTTTTCATGATATTTGATGCTCTATTTTTAGATATTTTTTACATTAACGTTTTATAATATCAGGGAAAATGGTAAAAAAAAGAAAATACTTTTTATTTTATTTTTTAACATTAAAGTTGGTGCTAAAAAAAAGATGTATAATTGTGTCACTTTTCTGTCACGGTCATTTATATATGGGTGAAAAATAAAGTTTTAGGATCCTTGCGAGCAGGGTTAAAAATTGCAATTAGGATTTTTTTATTTTGTGTTGTGTTTTTTTTTTTAGGGTTACATATTAGGCCCCTATAAGGTCAGAAAAAGACCTATTTTTACAATAATAAATAAATAAAATCCCTGGAGTCACTGCAGAGCTAATCTGAGTCTGATAAGACCCAACAGCTTCTGCAGTCACTGACCCAGAGGCCAGAAGCATAAATGAAGGCTCCATGCTAATCTGTATTACAGCGCTCATTGAGAAGGCAGGACGGTAAGGGTGCCCCCCGGGGCGGGGGTTTCGGACAGTTTTTCAGCCTTTTTGCGGTTTTTCGACCGCCTGAAAACCGGCCTAAAATTAGCACAATTGTGCTCTTAAAAAAACCCTGCAGCAGTCCCCACGCCCGGTTTGCCTCGGGGTTTTGTCGCCGGGCGGGTCCCGGAAAAACATTGTAAAGCAAAATCTTCCGTCCGGTTTCCGGACAAAATGGTTCCAAGGAGGGGGGGGCTTTCTCCGCTCACGGGGAAAAAACCCCTCCCCCCCCCCCCCCTCGGCCGTGGGAGGGGCGCAAAAAGGACAAATTACCGGCCGGGCAAACCGGCCCCGGTTTTCGCCCTGGGGCCGTTAAAAACGGGGCCCAAAATAACCTTCTCTGACCCCACCTGGAGAGTCAACAAGGGGCTTTTTCCAGACGTTTTTGTGACCCTTTTTACAGATCCCAAAAAGGGATCAAACAATTGTCAGTGTGTTTAAACATTGAGTTGAAAGTCAAAACGCTCGCGTTTCCCAGGAGATAGCGATGCGCTTTTGAAGCCTCCCGCACTGCGCTTTTCGCATCCGCTTTAAGAAATGACATTGTCAATTCTTATTGCGGTTCCGCAAGGAAAGCCCATAGGAGATAAGGGATCCGCTTTTGGCACTTGTCCAAAAGCCCCTCAAACACTCCCGGGCACGGTATCAGCTGCGCTTTGCACCCCTGAAAGCGGAGCGAAAGGAGAAAGAGAGAGAATGGAAGAGAGAGGAAGAGAGAAAAACCAATCTGCGTTTTTTCGGGTCTCTTCTGGGATACGCTTTTCAATTCCAAAACGATCCGTAAAAGGATCCAAAACGCCGTGTGACAACCCTAACGGCTGGCTCCCACTCCCACAGCGCACACTAGGTATGTTCAATCATAACAGTATGGCTGCTGTAAAATCGTGTCTTTCGGGAACTCCTGCTAATACACACGTACACCCACGGCTTGGGTTGTCCGGCAGCCCACCAGACCCATTGACATTCATTACTCGCGGTGCGTATTCGCCGCAAGTAATTGACATGTCACTTATCTCCCCGCGCGTACAATCCGATCGCATTGTATGACCAGGGAGAGGAGGCGTAATGTTGGCACACATCTCGCCCGTATTAGAGCACAAATACGCGGCGAAATGCATGCCGAAATAACCCCATGTGAACATAGCCTTAGGGTGACATGTATGTATTTTGGCGTCCAGATGCCTTTTCTTTTTTTTTTTTGCACGCATTAGCAGCATAGAATGCACCTGAATCTATGAACCTGTTCTACTGTGGGTCATAGATTTACCGCTTTCTAGCTCCAAAACGACAACTCAGGCTCAGGTAAACCACTTTTAACTTGGTCTACCTGTTCCAGCAGTAATGCGGGCAGTTTTGCCATCCTCTAGTCATAAATGTGTAGAATTTTACAGTTATAGTGTGACACGCCTCCATCACGTGCCCCGCGATCTCAGACGCATTACAAAGTGCCGCAGTCGCTGATAATGTGCCTGATTCTGAGTGCGCCCGATTATAAATCTATAGATCAGGGCTGCACCAGTTTTTGGGCTGAAAGGACGCCAGAAAACAGGCGCAGCCCCGTACATACATGTCGCTCTTAGTGTGCAGCAGCAAACTCTTCTGTCCATTTTAAAATGGCCGTGCAGAGATAGATGCCAACCACGTGGACTTAGTCAACAAGCGGTCAGCGTCAGTACAAGCCCCTGACTGTGCCCCCTACCTCTTATGGTGAGCAGCAGCGGCTGCCTGCTCCACCAGCCCTCAGAAACAGGCATGATATCGGCGTGGTTAAACTGAATTCACTCATGAGGATTTGTTGTACTTTTTTTTTTTTATAAAATAAATAAAAGATTACAGGAAAACATTTTCTTTTCATGTTTACAAAAAAACAGAAAAGCTGACACATGTGAATACAGCCTAATAGAATGAACATATAACGATATGTTCATGCGGGCTAATTTCGGCGTGCATTTGCACTCTAATACGGGCGAGATGCGCGCCAAAATTACGGTAATCCATATGGATTACACCTCCTCTCCCCGCTCGTACAATACGATAGTTTTGTACGCGCGTGGCGATAAGTGACATGTCAATTACTTGCGGCAAATACTCCCCCCCCTCCCGCGCCGTTGGAGAATGCGCGTATTAGCGCGACTCCCAAAGCACCTGGCGTAATTGCGTCCGTACTGTACGCACCACACTTACGCCATATGACCATAGCCTAAGTGCTCATACCAAGGTGTCTGCATCCTGAGAGATACCAATAATATGGTGCTAGCCAGATAGCCGCAGACATAGAATAGCTCTAATTAAACATCACTGTGTACCCGTGCCAAAACAATTATGCCACCTACAGTGCCACTGCAATGCCCCACACAGCACCACGCCCATTCACTGCTCTGTGGTCCATAAACCCTCAGCAGTCAATCAAAAAAACCTTTCCAATTGGTTCCCTTCCAGCACCGAGCCCCAGTCCCGCTGCTCCCAGCTGATTGTCACACACACTGATCACAAGAACCTGCAGGCTTTCCCAGGCATTGGCCGTCTCTTCCTGTTCAAATACCGTGTGACCACCTAGGTCTGTGATTGGCAGCAGGGTCACAGGCCGATGATCGCAACGACCACATGCCCAGAACCAGAGCTCAGCAATGGAGCAGAGCTGATTGAAAAGATGAGTCTTTCATTTTTCTCTATTTCACCCCCAACTACACCCACAATTTTTTTTTTTTTTTAATCTTTATGTAAAGACGGCAATGGCAGCGGCGATGCGCCCGTGTTTTTACATTTGCTTACATATGTTATACATTACTAGTTGCAGGCTAGGTCTACACATATTGGACAAAAAACTCACTGAAAACCAAATCCTAAAAACGATCATAAGACTGAGTTTTTTTGTCCACTGCCTGTCAAAAGCTGCTGAAAAAAAGTACATTTTTGGCGCTTTTTTTACGTGTTTTTTTTTTTTTTTTTTTTTTTTTTAGCAGAATGCAAAGCCTTATAATTGCTATGGATTTCCACAAAAAAATAATCCAAAAAACATCCAGGGCTTTACATAGACTTCAGTAGTACATTTTCTGCCCTGCTCTGCTCTGTCATTTTTTACAACATGTTTCAAGAAACAACCAGCAAAAAAAACAAGAATAAAAAAACACGTCCTATGAAGACAACAGAACGTTTTTACTATTGAAGTGTTAGAACCTATTTTCAGCGTTTTTCCATGTCCCCACGGCAAGGGTTTGCAGCCGGTTTTTCAGACGGTTTGTGGTTTTGCAGACCGTCTGAAAAACCGTCCGCAAACGAACACACCGGGCTTCTATGGAAAATATGCAGCAGTCCCCACTGCACGGGTTTTCCGCCCGGCGGTTTTTCAAACTGCCGGCCGCCAGAAAAACATTCTACATGCACATTCTTCCGTCCAGTTTTCGGACGGAATATGAGCATGGGAAGGGGGAGGGCTTTTCTCCGCTCATCACGGAGAAAAGCCGCCTACCACCGCGGCCATGGGGACGGCACACAGAGCGGACAAATATTTGTCTATTGCCGTGTAAACGGTCAGCACTGGAAAAGATGAGTTGGGCAGAATGAACACAACGTTTAAGACGGCGTTAAGTAGATGAGCTAGATTGAAGAGATCTGTAAGCAAGACAAGGGCGTAGCTACAGGGGGTGCAGAGGTAGCGGTTGCTACTCGGCCCTGGAGTCTTAGGGGGCCCAAAGGTCCCTCTACTGCATAGAAAGATACCAGTATTATAAATGTCACATGGTAGTTGGGTCCCTTTTATTGATTTTGCACTGGGGCCCCAAAGCTTCAAGTTACACCTCTGAAGCAAGATATGGCTCTAAAACCATTCTGTGATCAACGGTGCTACCGAGGGCCAGAACCGGCTTGTTCTGTGTGAAGGAGCTAATCTGTATGCAGGCAAGGGAGCTTCTTGTGATTGTGTTGTGCCCTCTGGTGGTCAATTCTATAATCAGTAAAAACATTTTCTTTGGGTAGTCCGTCCACCTGCTGCCATCCCCCCCACACCCACTATCAAATATTTCAATGGACTGCAGAACAGTATAATGTGCATTTCTGCATTCACATACGGTTGTGTAGCCTGTATCTGCATTTACTCTATCTGTGCTGCAGCTACTGTGACATGTTATTTTGGGCCTAACATGTTACTTGGCATTAACAAGTCTAGAAAGCATTGCTTTCAAGGTATTACTTTACCTGCAAATAGGCATTGAGACTTAGCGGTTACAGTAACAGAACACCTCTATGTACAATAAGCACTAAGTAAAACATAACCAATGCGGATGGTAGAAAAATGTTACTAAGGCCTGGTTCACATATGCATCAGAGATTCTGTTCTAAAACTACGTCATGTGTTCATTCAGAAATGACAGCAAAGTAAGCACAGCAAATTAATCAATGTGGTCCTTCAAATGCCGCCGGTGTCCGTTGTGAATAAATCCTTTTGTGTCCGTTTTCACCTCGGAGATGGAGGTTCCAAACCTCTGATGCAGATGTGAACCAGGCCTTAAAGGAGTTTTACCACAAAGTCATTTCATACCTGCTTTATCCAGCTTCAGCTTTTAATCTGCTCAGAAGGGGTGTGTGTATGACTTGTATGAACAAAAATCAAAAATAGACCGCACTCAAATAGATGAAATTAAAGGATATTTTAATTTAAATCCAGATGCTCCACACATATGAAAGGTATTGGTGACTTTACATATATTGACGTTTCGGTCAAAAGACCTTTTTCAAAATAGTCACAAGTCAAGGACCATAAGAAGAGAGTAAACGGGCCGTAGCCCAATGTGAGAAGGAGCCGTTTTTTTGTTAACACGTTTGATTTTTATCTCCTCGGCTTCCAAGAACCATCACATTTTTTATTTTTCCATCTACATAGACACTTGATGTCATTTATTTTGCGGGACAAGATGTACTTTCTAAAGGTGTCATTCACTGCACCACAGAACATACTGCTAAACCGCAAAAAAATTCAAAGTGGGGCAAAATTTGAAAAATGTGCCATGCACTTGTGCCATGTTTGCAGGTTTTAATTTTTTTTATGTGGTTCAGTCTCCGGTTTAAATGATGTGTTTTCTGTATTCTGCGGGTTGATATGGTTCTTGCAATGCCAAATATGTAGGGTTTGCATTATGTGATAGTACCATAAAAAAATCTAAACATTTTCTATTTATGAAATATTTGCACTTTCTGAGACCAATAAAATTTTTGCACTTCCACCTATAGACTTGAGTGAGGGTGAATTATTTGCAGCCTGAAGTGCACTTTTTATTGGTACCATTTTGGGATAGAGGCGATATTTGTGCAAAATTACATACCACATAAACAATCATATAACAGTTCACAGTCTATCATTTTGAGAGATAACCATAGCTGGATTAAGCTGAGGAGTTCGAGAATGATATTCTAAATGATTATCTCATGTCACATAGCAGTATGTCTCAAACAGGATAATATTAACTTGTGGTCAGTTAAACATCTTAAAAAATATTAAACATTTTGTTAAAAATAATAAAAAATAAATAAAATTAAAAAAAAAAAAAAAATAAGGGGGGGGATTATAGTGGAAGCACCGTGGGCGAAAAGTAACATAGCAATTACAATCAGGTCACTTTAAAGAAAAAGCTATGGCTGCTGAAACACAGACAGGCAAAAACTGAAAAATGTAGCTGGTCATTAAAGGGAAGCTGTCACATTGAACATGCTGTCTGATGTGTTCATAGCATGTTATAGAGCAGGAAGAGCTAAGCAGATCAATAAAGCCTTGTGGAAGAAGATTTAGTAGAATTTGTATTTTATTCATTAAAATTTTTGCTCATTCTGGGTTAAGGAGTCCGGTGGGCGGTCTTCTCAGTAATTGACAGCTATCTCTGCATGCACACTGATACAAGGAAGGCTGTCAATCACTGATAACCCTGCCTACTGGACACCATGACCCAAAATAAGCAGAGAGTTAAAAAAATAAAATATAAATTCTACTGAATCTTTTCCGACATAATCATATATCCATCTGCTAAGCTCCTCCTGCTCTTTAACATGCCGTTAGTGGATCAGATAGATGTTCAATGCGACAGGTTCCCTTTAAGGACTTTTCAGGTTATTAAGGGGGTGAAAAAACGGCCCAATTTATCACATCTGTCTAGCAGTAAAACAGTCGCTGTTGTCCATAGTAACCAATCAGATCTCAATTTTCACTACTTAACCCTTTACGGACAACTCACCCGCTAAGTATACTCGGCAGGTAAAGGATGTTAGTTACACCCAGGACCTGCCACTTGCACTTGGGATTAGCAATAACTCAAATCTTGGCATTTTAACCTCTTAGATGCCATGGTAAACACAAGAAAGAAACGAAAAGTAATGGTGTTGCGCCGCTGCCCAATCGGCCTTCCCATGGCAGAATTGTAGGGTACTGACCTCCATCTTACCATTCCTATTATATCCTGCCAAAGGTAGTATGTAATGGGAGAGCCATTAATGTACACTATTCTGCAATACATTACTATTGAAGAACAGTATACAGTCGTAGGTTAAGTGCACTTAGAGGGATTAAAAGTACAAGTTAAATTTAAAAAAAAGTTTTAAAAATAAAAAAAATTAAAGCTTAACATTTTCTGCCATTTTAAAATTAAAAAAGTTACATTTAATTATTATCTCTCTATCTTTACATGTCCAATCTATTAATATATGACCACAAAGAAAAAAGGGGAAGCACTATAAAAGCGCACAACCAAGAAATGAGGTATACTTACCTGGCAGGGGAGATTCAATGATCACCAAGGTGTTTCTCCCAGATTGAGGCTCATCCATTGCACTCCAGGTGTGCTGACCTCTCGATTCACCCAAATGCGGGAAACCCGACTGCATAATATGCGGTTTTGGGGGACTGCGTTCGTGTTTTCCCCTGATTGAAAAAGAAAAAAAAGAGTTATTGTGGCAAAGATACATAAAAACATTTAAAAAAAAAAGTCATATCGAGGCCAAAAACATGACTAGGACCAAAGAGATAATACACTAATGCCCCCACTGTATCCTAATAAATAACTATTAAGCACTATGGTACACAAGTAATGATAGAAGTGGCACCTTCTAAAAATATTGCTCAAAAAAATCCGGTAGCAATATAACAAAAAACAGCTTCCACAAGTGATTAATAAATATTATTTGTTCTGATAAACACTGTAAGAAAAAAAATAGCCAATGGCAAAGTTAAGTTGTTTTGGTAATTTTTCATACCCCGCCCACCTGAGGCTAGCCCCGTCCACCTCAACTGATAAACGTATTTCTTTGAATAGGTAGAAACATGTGAATAACTGTCAGTGGGCGGAGCTAGCCTTTGGTGGGCGGGGCTAATCTGCTCATGAATAAGATTTGAGGGGTAAATGCTCTAAAACTCCAGCATCTTACAGAATAAGGGACACAGCGCTGGGAACAGCAGGTCCGATACTACTCTGTGCTGCCCTCAGTAAGTGGGGCATAATCTATGTGACAGGTTCCCTTTAACTCTTTCAGATCCAACTCCAGAGCATAATATATACGATCCTAGAACCAACTGACACAATGGGCGACATGTATGAACGGGGCTGCATCAGTTTTCTGTTGTACTTTCAGCCAAAAAATTGTCGTAGCCCTATTCTATAGATGTATGAAATGTCGCACCACAAACTTTGGCGCATTTTGCGGCACTTTCTAATGCGCCCAAGATGTGTGTGTGTGTGGGGGGGTCCTGGGTGCGTGTCTCCCGACGCGGGTTTCCGGCACGGGCGGTCGGCGTGGTCTCGGCGCGGTAGGGGCGTGGTTTGTGGTGCGGCTTGCGCCGAGGGTTTGCCCCCATGCACATTAATAGCAGGGGGCAAACCGCGTCCCAGCCGCGCACCACCCGCGGCGATGCCCCCGGCAGCACCATGCGGCCGCCGCGCAGAGAACTCCCTGTCAGGAATTGACAGGAGAGTTCTTCATACGCGCAAACCTGCGGAGTGTGAATATTAACGCGGTTTCCCATAGGAAACCATGTTCATAAACTAGACACGATTTGGCCGCGGAAACCGCGTCGGAACCCGCGGCCATAACCGCGGCCAAATCCGTCGTGTGAACAGGGCCTATGACTGGAGGATGGCAAAACTAGGCGCATTACTGCTGGAACAGGCAGATCAAGTTCAAAGTGGTCTTGAGGCCAAACTTGTCATAGTGGAACTGGATTTGCCATTAGGGCAAAAAAAATATCAATTATTTCTCAACTCGACCACTAAATTAATACAGACAAATTCATAATAATTTTAAAATTGTACAAAATTAAATATAATATAAATATTACATTATATCCCAAAAATATAAAATTACATCATTTAAAATTATTAAATTAAGTAATATAAATGAATAAACCAATACAGCATCTACCATAAATCCCATTATTCTAGTATTATCAGTGATAACAGACACATCCCGGTAGGCTAGAAATAAAAGAAAAGGCGTTTTAAAATAGCATGTGGGAGAATATAAACTATGGTAGGTTCTATTCACTGACATGCTATTTTATATATCAGCACGGCCCCAGCCGTGAGGAATTCTGTGGAGTCTTGTCTACTTTTTAACTATGTGGCACAGATAGACTTAGCATCAAGATTAAACCTATGATGTTCCTGTATGTATGAGCAGCAGAAGAACAGGGTCATACATACCGATGCATTCTACACTGCTAAAACTATTTAGAACTGGCCAACGTTCATACATGAATGATACATGTGCTAAAGCTCAACATTGGTACAGTATTACTAACCCCCACGACGCCGATGGCACCAATATTACACATGTATCCACCACTACGGATACATACCTCCCAATTTATAGAGACTGCAAAGAGGGACACATCAGGCCACGCCTCTAACCACACCCAGGTACATGACATCTTACCATGCCACTCCCCCTAACCTTGCCCAACCTCATGACATAACACAAAGGACACGCGTCTAACCACACCCCACCTCACACAATCATGCCCCGCCCCAACCTCGGCGTCACTGGGTCTCTAAATAGGTATTTATTTAAAGCAATGAATTGTATAAACAGAAATCCATATAAATAGCTGTAAGATAAAGTTCTGTGGAGGATACCTCTATATAATGGTCATACAGTGACTGAGTACAGAGACACGTGATGGACTGGGGTCAGTATAGTGACACGTGATGGACTGGGGTCGCTACGGCGACATATGATAGACTGGGGTCGCTACGGCGACACGTGATGCACTTGGGTCAGTCTAGTGACACGTGATGGACTGGGGTCAGTCTAGTGACACGTGATGGACTGAGGTCTCTACGGCGACACCTGATGGACTGGGGTCAATACGGCGACACGTGATGGACTGGGGTCAGCATAGTGACACGTGATGGACTGGGGTCAGCATTTGTGACACGTGATGGACTGGGGTCATAAAGGCGACATTTTGATGCACTGGGTCAGTTAGTGACACGTGATGGACTGGGGGTCATCTGTGACACGTGATGGACTGGGGTTTAGTATGGGGACACGTGATGGGCGGGGTCAGCATGTGACACGTAAAGGACTGGGGTCAGCATAGTGACAGTGATGGACTGCGGGGCAGCATAGTGACACGTGGGTGGGAATGGGGTCAATACGGCGACACGTGATGGACTGGGGTCAGTCTTGTGACACGTGATGGACTGGGGTTTTGCATAGTGACAACGTGATGGACTGGGGTCAGCATAGTACACGTGATGGGGCTGGGGTCAGCCTAGTGACATGATGGACTGGGGTCAATACGGCGACCCGTGATGGACTGGGGTCAATACGGCGACACGTGATGGACTGGGGTCAATACGGCGATACGTGATGGACTGGGGTCAGTCTAGTGACACGTGATGGACCGGGGTCAGTATAGTGACACGTGATGGACCCGGGTCAGCATAGTGACACGTGATGGACCCGGGTCAGCATAGTGACACGTGATGGACTGGGGTCAATACGGCGACACGTGATGGACTGGGGTCAGCATAGTGACACGTGATGGACTGGGGTCAGTCTAGTGACACGTGATGGACTGGGGTCAATACGGCGACCCGTGATGGACTGGGGTCAATACGGCGACACGTGATGGACTGGGGTCAGCATAGTGACACGTGATGGACTGGGGTCAATACGGCGACACGTGATGGACTGGGGTCAGCATAGTGACACGTGATGGACTGGGGTCAGCATAGTGACACGTGATGGGGTCGCTACGGCGACACGTGATAGGGAATGGGTCAGTATAGCGACACATTGAGGGTCAGTACAGTGAAGCAGAGTTAGTGCAGCACCTGCCTCCTGTAACTGAGGCCAGCAGTAGAACACTTGGCAGGGGCAACAACTTGAAAAGCGCAGCACCCTTTTTCTTCCATCTCTCAAAAACAAAGCCCGGACCGTTTACCGCCCTTCCAGACCAGCCACCTTTTCCGTAGTACACGCCGGTTTACACGCTATACGGAGTTCTTGCGCTGTTATTCTCCTAATTTTTTCGCCTTTCGCCTTGATATGTTAATCTTTATTTTATGTTATTTCTATTTGTTGTTTTTTTTTAATGAGGGAAAATGCTAAAAAAGAAAAAAGTTTGTTTTTCAAATTTTTTTATCTAGCTTTGTAATTGTGTCATTTTTCCATCATGAACAATTTTATAACGGTGATATAAAGTTATAGGGTCGTCGGGTACGGGGCTAAAAGTTGTGGTTTGGGCTGTATTTATTTCAGTAATATTTTGTGTGCGTGTTCTCTGTTACTTTTGGCTCCGTCCACACGACAAGTATTTCAAGTCAGAATCCACACAGATTCCGACTTGAAATACTCGTCTAAAACTGAAAGTAAACCATCCCCATTGACCTCAATAGAAAATACTTGTTATAGTTCATACAATGCGTATTTTGTCTGTCGGTTTTTAAGAGTAAAGAAAACTTAGAACATGTTCATTCCTCTGTTGTATTCCATATGGAAATCAACTATTGAGGTCAATGGGGATCCTCGTGAAAAATGCGTCCAAAACATTTACTTGTTGTTTTGGATGCGGATTCCCATCCAAAACCTCATAGATGTGAATGTGGCTCATTTTCAGACTGTAAATTCGGCAGAAAAAAGCTACCAAAATCCACATAAAATACTCACTGAAAACAGAGTCGTCCAATGTGCTTTTCAATGGTAGAATCCAACAGGTAAATTTTACTCGTTGTCTGGGCATACCCTTACATACTGTGTCCCCCATTAGGTCAGAAAAAGATCTTTGGGGGTATTTTTAGATCACTTTTTTTGGGGCGAGTTCCCCTCAAACTGTGGCTGGTATATTAGCCCCAGTTTGACTACACAGCACAGGATTACAGTCCGATTTTTAAGTGGATTCAGTATTTAGAATCTACAAAAACCCAACTGTAATTTTGGGCCCATAAACTGCAATAGAAAATCCGTGCTGTAGTCTACACAGTATGGATTTTCTACTGCTGGATTTCTAAAACATGTTCTAACTTCTGGCTGTTTCCTGTACAGTCAATGTACTGGGGCAGCGGGAAATCCGAAAACTGACCGCGGTTTTTAGCGAAAACCTGTGCCAAAAACAGCAGTATGGTGATGTTATGATGCCGTCGGATTTTTGACGCCATTTTAACATAGACTGTATAGACATAGCCTTAGAGGGGAAATCCATTGGAAATACATCTCCTCTCCTAATGGTAGAGTGGATGTAGGTCTGATAAGACCCAGTAACTCAGGCAGTTACCGAGCCCCGGGAAGCAGACAGGCATCTCATTGAGCACTGTATACACAGTGATCGAGAGGCCAGGGATGGTAATAAACCATCCCTGTCTTCTCAGAGGAGAGCCCGGCTATTGCTGACAGCAGGCTCTCCACCCCCTCAGCTGTACAATTAGCTCCAGAACATCCGTGCAGAGATCAAACGGCTACCGCCAAATATGATCAAAAGGCGGACGGCAAGTAGTAAAAGAGATATTGAGCACAACTGCCCTCCTCATCTGTCTACAGGAAAGGATATAGACGCCAGAGTGTCAGCGCCCAGCTGTCTTCATCAGCCCCATAGCCTTTGAATGGAGCAGCAGCACACATTTAGAACCGCTGCTCCATGCAAATACTGCCTGACTGCTTGATAGCAGCAAGGAGGCAGAGATGAGCCCTTTTCTAGTGATCTGTGGCTACAATAATGGGAATACACCTCTATTCCCCAAACAGAAGGCTCCATTATAGGAAATCTTAGCCCATTTATACAAGTGATTGCCGGGATCACAGCTGCATCATTGGTGCCACTTGGAACCTCCAGTGCAGAGGCGGCGCCGGGTCTGTTAAATGACTGACAATTGAAAGGGTAAGTTCAGGTCGGGTTTTTCTTATCCAAAAACTCTGAATTTGTAGAGGTGATCTCCCTTGTTTGTGAGATCAGATAACACTCAAGCTGCCAGCATCCTGTGTGATGACATCACTACCTGCTATCAGATAAGACAAACAGCAGTGGAGAGCAAGGCAGAGCAGGATGGTAACCTAGAGAAACCTGAGGACACTCAGAGCTGACAAAATCCCTTTTATCTCAACAAAGAAAAATAAACAAAGCAATGTATGTGGAAAAGTCTTCATTTACTGTTCCCTACATGTTGAAAACTAATCTTTGAAGTGAGACAACCCCTTTATTCTGCATCGCATCTGCCAAAGTGGAATCCAAGGATGACCCACTACAAAGCATACCTACCACGTGTCCGTCTTGGCGGGACAGGCCCTGTTCTTTATATTTACTATTTTGCCATAGGCAAACTTAAACTCTATCAGTTCTCTATCTGTTAAACACTAAAACGTAACTTTTATTATATCTAACTCTTAACCTCTATACACACTATTTAAAAACCTGATCTCTCACCTCATCATTTAACCCTTTCTGCTTTAACCCTTTTGCCATCGGACCTCTAAGCCTTGATAAAGCCAGGTTAGCTGGCGAAACATGTCGGCGAGGTCAGGCATGACGTTTTAAATTGTGATTTCTCACCTCTGTCTATAAGTGTCACCTGCTGCAGACGGTGTCACAAGAGGGCCTTATTTGTTCTGTGTCTATGAGATTAGGGACGACTGCCCAAGTAGTTGGCTTGGGATCCCTTACTGAAGCTAGTACTTTGCTATAGATATAAGGCTCTCCTGTTAATAGGTGGGGTTCCACCAGACTTGATGATAGAAAGGGAGTTATTCCTTCTTTCAGAAGCAAAAAGGGTTAAATGATGAGGTTAGAGATCAGGTTTTTAAATAGTGTGTATAGAGGTTAAGAGTTAGATATAATAAAAGTTACGTTTTAGTGTTTAACAGATAGAGAACTGATAGAGTTTAAGTTTGCTTATGGCAAAATAGTAAATATAGTGATCAAAAGTCACTCTTTGTTCTCTTGCAAGATTCCCAATTTTTTGGAGATTATGAGGCCCTGTTCGTAACTCATGTCCCTCTTTGAATTCCCCTTTATTTCACATGGGAAATAGATTTGCATTAATAAACTTATTGCTCTAAAAAAAATACCTGTCTGGTTCCTAAGTGTAGATTTAGGCTGTAACTTAAATATTTGTCATTTTGTGAGATGTAGACCATAAAAACATCTATATTCCAATCATATTTGTATTATAACAAAATCATATTCAGGTGTATCGCTGTGTACTCAAAACGGGATCCTGTACATGGGGAGCTATAGAAGCCTCACGTATGAAAACTGTCTAGGTGTGAGACTGTCGCTGTTGCCCATAGCAACCAATCAGAGCTCAGCTTGCTTTTCATATCACGCTCTGGAAAAATGAAAGGGGCGTTGTGATTGGTTGCTATGGGCAACAAAGTCAGTCTTAGCCCTGGGTGTGTCTCTTTGACCATCTTAGAAGTTGGGAGCTGTGTACTAATAACGGACACTCCGGCACAGCTCGCATGCGCCGCTGTTTTTTCCTTCATCCTTTAAACAACCTGATCACAGAGGAGGGACATTCACTATCACTGCATCTCCCTGTCAGCACCCATCAGGCACCTCTGTGCCTCCCCACTGATGACAGCTGAGGTGACCGCCGCACTTTGCCCTTACACAATCCAAAAGCGCGGCCAAGCAGCAGCCAATGGCAAACGGCGAATACAACCACGTGACCTAGCAGGCTATATGCTCTTCAAGACTTGACCTTTTGCCGAACGAGGTGGCGCTCTGTCCTGCGCCGTCTACTGGGAGGCGCTCTATCCTGCGCCGGCTGGTCTTGTCTGCACTGGGCGGGTGATATTTGGAGACGCTCTATCCTGCGTCGGCTAGTCTTGTCTGCACTGGGTGAGTGTCATTAGGAGACGCTCTATCCTCCGCTGGCTAGTATTGTCTGTACTGGGAGGCGCTCTATCCTGCGTCGCCTAGCGTTGTCTACACTGGGCGGGTGACATTGGGAGACGCTCTATCCTGCGCCGCCTAGTGCTGTCTGCACTGGGAGGCGCTCTATCCTGCGCCGGATACTCTTGTCTGCACTGGGAGGGTAAACTTAGGAGACGCTCTATCCTGCGCCGGCTACTCTTGTTTGCCCTGGGAGGCGCTCTATCCTGCGCTGCTACTCTTGTCTGCACTGGGAGGGTGACATTGGGAGACGCTCTATCCCTGCACGTAGTCTCTTGTACTCGGCATTGGAGGTCACTTTCCCTTGGTGCTGCAGGCCCCGCACAGACTCCCGGAGGACAGCATGGCTCAGGCGGCGCAGAAACTCGTTAAGACCCTGGCTGTGAAGACGCCCCCCGCTTTGAGCGGTTTAAAACGGGCGGGAGGATGTCCTGGTAGGGGTTTTATGAAACCTTGGGTTTTTGCGGGGCCCCGCGGGGGGCCCGGGAATGGGTCTGTACTGATCCTGCTCATGTGGTGAGGGTACTGTGTATGGGAGAGGTCACACAGGCAGTTGTGTGCGGTACCGGTTCCTCTCGCAGGTCCTAAGGCTGTGTTCACACAGTGAAGACCAAATACCGGTTGGATTTCCCGGCCACTATTTTTTCTTTGGCCCATACGGGGACGGTTCTGTTTGGGGATACAAGCTGTCCCCGACCGGGCGGAAGAATGAACATGTTCTGAGTTTTTTGTTACGCCGATGATGTCCTAAACCGTCTGGTGGGAAATCCGTGCGGTGTGGACGGCTGAATGTGGATTTCATTTAAGTCGTGGGGATGCTTTTAGTCAGATTTTTAACGTTTTCAGAGTTACCCAAATGTAACCCTGAATAGACTTTAATAGAAAAACGTGCAGAATTCACACTACACAGATTTTCCGCCAGACGGTCTTTTGACACCTCCCGCGGGAAAAGAAATGTTACATGTTCATTCTTCGCCCGTTTTTGGGCAAAAATGTGAAAGAAGGCGGAATCCGCAAACCCCGAACAAAAGCCGCCCCCTTCCCCGCGTGCCAAATAATGACAACCGGTACAATTGTCTTCCAGTAAACACAACCTGTGGCAACCCCCTCCTCGCAGTGCGTACACTTATCTCCCCGCACGTACAATACGATCATATTGTACGTGCGGGGGAACGAGGTGTAGTTCCCTATGAGAGCTATGATTTACCATAATTATGGGGCGCATTTCCCCGCATATTAATGCGCTCCAAAATAAGCCGTGTGAACATACCCTAAGGTACGGGTACTCAGGGTGAAAGGGCTTTTGGGAGGAAGTCCCCCCCGTGGGCGCGCTCATAACTGAGGAATTGGGTGGTTTTAACTTGAGAACTGCTGCAATGTGCAAATGAATGCACAGCACCGTTCTTCGTCCCTCCTTTCTCGATCAGCCCCTTGTACGGTTTGTGGGGCCGGGGAGGGGTTTCCATGGAGCTGTAACCCTAGTAACAAAGATGATTAGAGCGCCATCTTGGTTTACCCTTCTGCATTAAATGTAACGCAGAGTGGTGTATAAGCAATCGCACTTCCTAGTGGTCAAGTACCCTAAGGGGACTGCATGTAGAGGTAAAAAAAAAAAAAGTTCAAAACACCGTCCTTTTACCACCTTACAAACAAAACCAAAAAGATAACTCATAATTGGTATTGGTGCATCTATAAAAGTCCAGTCTGTTCAAATCTAATATCATTTATCCCATAGACTGAACACCGTGCAAGAAAAGTTTCCAGTGCCAAAATTGCGGCCTCTCTTGGGTCTATAACCAAAAAGTTAATGGTCAAAGAAAATGGTGCTGCAGCACAAGTTTAAGAAACAGATTTTTTTTTTTTTTTTTTAGGTACTAAAACGTAACTCAAACTCTACATATGGGGTATTGCCTGAATCCTACCTGGATACAGATAACATCTCATTTATACCAAACGATGAAGTTCATAAAAAGAACCCCTGCAAAAATGGCAAAAAGTTTTTTCCTATTTTCCCCCTTCTGGAATGTTTTTTTGGGAGGCTTCCCAGTACATTATATGATCTGGTCAATGGCACTATTTAAAAAGTACATTTTGCCCTGCAGAAAAAGAAGCCCCCATATGTCTATGTAGATGGAAAAATTAAAAAGTTATGACTCTTAGAACGCGAGGAGGTCAAAAATGAAAAAAATTATGACCAGTTGTCATTAAGGGGTTTAGCTTTGTCCACTTTCTGTGAAACCGCGCCATTTTTGTCAGACAAGGCACAGCTATATCTAAAAACTGTCTAAAAGCATTAAGATAACAAACTCAACGAGGGAAAAAAAACGACTGGCAGTTAAAGGGGTTAATAAATGTGCCCCATTGTTTTGTGATCACATTTTCGCTTTGGATTGCAAGTCAAAATCCATGTAAAATACTCTTTCCATTGATTTCAATGAGAAATCTGAGTGCAGACACCGCAGAATTTTCTGAGGTCACAGTCTGCTCTTTCCCAT
>JAODAL010038623.1:0-38986 GCA_025379985.1 Phyllomedusa bahiana
TTTTGTTTTTTTTTTGTGTCTAAAAAAATATTTAAGTGCAAAAAAAACATCCAAAAGATGAAGAAACAAAAGGGGCAAAATTTTTTCACCCCCTTATTTCTCTATCAGGCCATCTTTTGAATGCCCAAAAGGTCCCCATTATCCTATTTTGGGTTCCTATAGAAAAGAGAGTGTCTTTTAAAATTATTTTACTTTTTAAATGTTCAATGGTTAGGGGGACATTTTTTTTAAAGGGGACTCAGTCCTCTACTATGTGTTTGGAATATTGCAAAATAAGTGTATGTTGAGATATATGGATTTTTGAGGGGAGGAGTGGGGTTAGCGGTCTATTTGCATTTATATTGGTGTCTAAATGAATACATTTTTGTAAGCAGTTCTACAAAAGTTTTTGTAATTTAATTTTTTATATTGGGTCAAGGTGTCCCCAAAAATGTCATTAGGCTAGTTTGCAAGCAATTCTTGTCCGGATTTTTTTTTTTATCCTTGTGTATTTAAAAATTATTCACTTAAAGGGCCACCCATGCTGTGTTCACAAAAATTAAATTTCTTGGATTTTCCCCCCAACTTAAACTGGGGTGGGGTTTTAAAAAATGTAAAAAAAGTTTTTCTTTTGAGGGATCTTCATGGGGATCCCCTTGGGGAGGTGGGGGGGTTTACCCTTATTTAAATGTGACAAATACATGTCTAAATGAGAGGCAAATACCACCTCTGTTAATGGGTTTTTCTCACTACAAAGATTGGTGTAAGGGACCAGTCAGGGCACACGAGAAGAACAGACGAGTGGGCCCTGACGTGGCCCCCAACCCTGTCCCTCCCTTTTGGGGGTACCCGCTCCTTAAAAGGTCGGCCCCAAACCCAGAAGACTGAAGATAATAAATACGGGGGAACACAAGCACAGACAAACAAAAAAAAACACAAAAAGGGGAATGTCAGGAAAAGCAAGGTTGGCAGCAAGGGGGGCAGGGCAGTACAAAATCGGAGGAGAAAAATAGTCAGAACCCAAAAAGCAGAGTCAGGTAACCAGAAAATCCAACAATAGACAGGCAAGCAGAAAGTTGGGAAAGACCCAAAAAAACGGGAAAAGGGGAAGGAAAGGGATCCTTAAATAGGGAACGGTAAATCAAGAGCAGAGGTATAGGTGGAAAGAAAGAAAAGCCGGTTGGGAAACAAAGCTGTCAATAAAAGGAACACAGATTAACTAAAAAGGGTGCTGGAGGTTCCTGGCCGGGGTTTTTGGCCAAAATCAATAAACAACGGGGAAGGAAGACTCAGTTCAATGGAAAAACCCAAAAAGAATAAAAATCATTATGTCAAAAACCACGGTTTCCGTCGCAACGGCCGTGGCCGGCGACAGGATAGAAGTGGGGGTTGTGGGCATTGTTGACAGTACCCCCCCTTGGGAGGGGCCCCCGGCCCCCTCCAAGACCTCCAGGTTTACCAGGGTGGGCTTTTGTGAAGTTTCCCCTTTCCCAGCTTGGGGGTATATTTTACGTGGGATCGAATACGGGCCTTTTTGGTCTAGTCGTGTTTTTTATCGATTTGTTTTAGTTGGGCATTTTTTAAGTCTTATGCTCCTAGCCCAGACTTGCACAGTTCGTTTACTGGGCGGATTCAATTTTAGTTTTCACAACCTGTAAGGCAAAATAAGTGGGTGGAAACCATCATCACGCAAAAGTGGAGTGCTGGGAAAGGGCGAACTTGGTGTGTCTGTAGTCGGGACAAAGATTGAATTCCGGTGGCGAAACATCCGGGGGAAAAAAATATTTTCAGGTTTCCCTCAATATCTCGGTACAAAATTTTTCGCTCCGGGCAGAATAGTTGGTCTGCCCCCGGGAAAAGGGGGTTATAGTGCAAAACATCCGGTGGTGCAGGGGGAGTTTACCCACCACTCTCCATAAAAAGTCCCCTTTTAAAAGGGGAATTACCTTCGAAAGTCTTGAGTTTAAATTTCGACATCCAATGAGTGCACCCCCTTAGAATGAAACCCACGAGCCCCCCCATTTGATCAACTCGGTGGCCCTCCAGTGAAACAGGTTATGGAGGCGGAGCGGGGTTTTAACCCAAAGGGGAATAATATCCGCAGTGGTTTCCCCTGAAAAAAAAGGAAGTTTTTTTCGGTATGGAATCCAAAATCTAAATGATCTCTGCAGTACGATATTTTTTACTTCCTCCGGGGTTAGGGAGGTTAGAATCGTTTATAGAAACTGAAAGGGGAAGCAATGGAACTATTTCCAAACCCAAAAAGCTTGGCAACACCCCTGTTGAAAAACTAGCTGCAGCACCTGGTCAATAATAGCTCGACAAGCAAAACCCTTGGAAAATAGAAACCCAAAGGTTAGGGGGCAATACAAACTTTTTTTATTAGTTAAAAGGTCCCTGTAATCGATTCCCTTCCCTGGGAGCTAGGGCCTTTTGGTGTTTCCTGGGGTGACGGGGGCCTGTCGGGCAGTTTCTCGAAAATGGTCCGGTTTCCCCAATAAAGGCACATGCGTTCTCAACCGGGGTTCCTCCTGGTGGCAGCGTAGAAACCCCAACCCCCATTGGTTTTCTTCGGGAAGACTGAGAGGGAGATGGAAAAGAAAACTTCCAGAAGTTAGAAGGGGTTTTAAGGAAAGCCGGGACTTGAGTGAGAGCCAAAAACCCCTTGCTTTTCCTGGTCTCTCCCTTAGTCTTCTGTCAAAGTTCGGCTAAAGTCATGAAGTCTTTTTGGGTTCAGGGGTTGGGGGGGCTGCCCAAAGAATCTTTTAAAAGCATCAGACACCCCTTGCCTGAAGAGGGTTTTTAAGGTTGGTCGGGCCCCACCCGGGGTCAATGTACCCCTTTTGGGGGGGAACTCTGAACAGTAGCTTGGGGCCGAGCGGGCCTTTGCGAATATAACGCGAGATTTGCCCATGTTGCCCAGGGTTGGGATTATAAAAAACTGGCCTAGAGCAAAAAAAAAACTGTCCCTATTCCATCAGGGGCTTAGGGGGGTTTCGCAAGCCCTCCTGGGGTGGGCCCCCTGAAGGGGAGAGACACAACAATTGCTACTCTTTCCCGCCTCAGTGGAAAAATAGTTGAAGCGAAAAAAATAGATGGAAAGGGTTCCCCGGGAATGTCGGAATGTCAGGATTACCATCAAAGCGATCCGGTGCGGGGTCTTGATTTTTTGACGGGTGTGGATCCCCCAGGGGGGGGGGACAGATGGGATGGAAGGTCCCGGTACCGGGGGGCTTTGGCGTCCGAGCTTGAAAAAAGATTCATAAGCCCGCCCCCTGCCCTGAAATTGGGGGCGTCAACTCGTCAGCGGTCAGTGGGCCGGGCTTCGGTGCCCAAAAGTTTGAACCCCGGGGGAGTTGACGGGGAATATGGGGTGTTATAAAGTAAGGGACCAGTAGGGACACCGAGAAGACACAGCAGAGTTTGGGGGGCCCGCCTGGTCCCAACCCCCGTCCCGCCTTTTGGGGGACCCGGATCCTTTAAAAGGGCGGCCCAAAACCAGAAAATGAAGACTACATGAATAGTGGGAACCAAGACCCCAGACAAACAAAAACAAAACACCCAAAAAGGGAATGTCAGGCAAGCAGGTTGCAGCAAGCGGGCAACGCAGTACAAAAAAACGGAGGAGAGAAAGTCAGAAGCCCAAAAGGTCAGGTAACCGAAAATCCCAAAATAGACAGGCAAGCAGAAATATAGGAAAGACCAAAATTTAAAAGCACAGGGGACAGGTAAGGGAATCTTAAATAGGGGGCTGGTGAACACGACAGAGGTGAAGGTGGAAAGAAAAGAAAAGCCCGGGTGGGAAACAAAAGCTGTCAATCAAAGAGGAACACAGATTAACTAAAAGGGGTGGAGGATTCCTTGGCCCGGGGTTGGGAGTAATCAATAAAAAACACAGGAAGGAAAGACTCATTCACACTGGTAACCCGAATACAAAACATTAAAGTCAAAAACCCAGGTTTTTCCCTCCACGGCCCTGGGGCGACAAATGAAGTGGGGGTCTGCGGGGCATGATCATGACAATTGGTTTTCAAAAATAAAGGGACTTAAATGACGACTTTCTAAATACATTGGTCAATAAATTTACTTTATATGAGGTTTTTTTATGGCCCGAATTAAACAAGGTTTCTTTTTTCCTCCCTACCCGCGGCCATCTGTTTTTTATTTGTGAAGCGGGGGGGATTACCCCAGACCAAGAGATCAAAATAAATAAATTTTTATCAAAAAAGATTAGTTCATTAAAAAAAAGGAAGTGCTGTTTTAAAAACTAATCATGGATTATCTTTTTAAAATTTTTAAGATTTTGACAATATTTTCACTGTCAAATAAAGGTGCAAAAAGTTTAATTGGTAAACATTTTCTTTTTTGAACCCCCCACAGCCTTAGGGGGTAAGTGAAAAATTCTAAACTTTTGTGAAACAGATGGGGAGAAAATGGTGAGAAATCCTTGCAGTTGGTGGGAAAAAGGGCCCAAAGCTAAAACCGAAAACCCTGACTTGTTAATGGTATGGCTCATAATGGGGTCCCTTTAAATTCTATTGGGCTTGTTTTTTTTTTTAATCTATCTACCTCCCTAATTGATTGAACTAAACGGTCACTGTGGAAAAAGGGGCCGTTCAACGGCAGTAAAAAACCGTTGGAAAAAACCCGGGATTTGCATTTTTTTTCCTTTTCCCCGGCCAAGCAGGGAACTTTTCTCTGTTTTAGTGGGAAAAAACCCCCCCCCTTCGCTAATTGTTTTTATTCGCCCGAAAAACCCCGGGTGAAAAAATGAAATGTTCTATGTTTTTCGGACGCCCGGCCTAAAAAAAGTCGGCGAAATTGTTTAGTGGGGACCCTACAGGATTTTCCCTTTAAAGGGCGTGTAAAAAGTTTGTCAACCGGTTTGCAGCGGCTTTCAAACCCGGTGAAAAATGTGCGTGGGGACAAGCCCTTAAAGGGGTTGTTATTTCATAAATTGGTTTCGAATAAGGGGGCATGAAAACAAAAAACTTTTGCAAATTGGATAAGGATCCCTTACTTTGTTTTTGTAAACAGTTTCCCCAGTCGGTCGGATCCCCTTCTTGTTTCATTTTGGTGACGGTCTATTAATTTTCTTTGTTCGGCCCCGGTCGTATTCCGGGGGGCTTCCCGCCTTCTCCTCAGAAAAGGGGCCGGGAAAAATTTCACTTATACAGCCCCCCCAGCCCTGCATGCAGTGCTTCTACAAACAGAAAACAGGGATTTGTCTGGTGCTAATTTCCCTGCGTTTTTTAGTGGCCGCAAAAAGTTCACTTTACAGCCCGCGAACCTCAGGACCTCAGCGTTCTACAAACAGAAAACAGCAGAATTTTGCCCGGTGCCTTGTGTAAACAGAAAGGGGGACGGTCGTGCTCTGGAGGAGTTATAGAAAGGCTGGATTTAACTGTAACAAATCTTACTTGAGAGGAGAAGGATCAGTGCTCTGAGTTTAGAAGACTGTCTAAACTGAATGGGCCCGTGGTATTAAAAAAACCTTACAAAAATAAGACTATAGGGAGAGCACAGTGAAAATGGACTCAGAGGGGGGGGAGGTTACACTGTCGGAGCGGGCATGAGCAGTGAAAGGGGGATGAGTAAACCCCCCCTTTAGTTAAGAAAAGTGGGAGGGGTGAAACGCCCCTGGTTTTTGGAAACTGAGAAAATCAAGCTACAAAAAACGCCAAAAAGTGAAGGATACATCCCCTTTTAAGGTTAGGAAAAAGAATAATTGGGTTTTTCTGTGTAAAGTCGGCATCGTTGGGTTTTGTGGTAAAGTAAAAGAAAAAGATTATTTCATTCTACCTTTTATGTTACTAGAGAGTTTTTTTTTATTGCTTTTCTATTCTTTTTGGTTTGAGTTTTTTTTGGCAAAGTAATATAGAAGAACAGTTTATTAATTATTTAAAAACTGTGAAACCCCAATAATTAAAATATCTAGACACGAGATGGAAAAAATTTTAAATTTAAGAAAAAGCTAATATTGCACCATGAATTTTGACAGAGGAGAGAAAATTTTATTAATGAGTGATCTGAAAGTAAATTGCATCATTTAGTTTTTTTTTTATTGCGCAGTCTGGGTTTAAACATAAAAAATTTTTTTAAATAGTATGAAAATGTTAGGTCTAAAATTTACTTTTTTGCCCATAGCAAAACCCAAACAGAGTGCCCTTTATTTTTCAAAATTTTTAGTGAATGAAAGGGGCGCTCTGATTGGTGCTATGGACAAAAAATGAATTTTAGACCTAGAAGTTTTCATACCTTTCCCCTTGTGTACACATGCACTTATGAAATCTTTCCATTTCTGGATTCTTGTGTTTCGTTGACCTGGATGGTTCCTTGATGCCTATATATATTTATTTATTTTTATATTATATATATATATATATATTTATTTATTTTTATATATATAAAAATATATAAAATAAATATAAATATATATACATTATATATATTATATATATATATATATATATATTTTATATTATATATATATACACACCAGGGGTGGGCAATTAATTTATCCATGGGGCCGCATGAGAAATTGGGATGGTTTTAGAGGGCCAGTGTAATTTAAAAAAAAAAAAGAAACATAGGGTGAATGGGGAAAAAATCGTTGTTGGGTTTATTTTTGTGGAAACTTACTCTGTCCCCTCAGTAAGGCAGTATATATAGATATATCCCCTCAGTCAGGCAGGTATATAGATCTGTCTCCTCAGTAAGGCAGGTATATAGATATATTCCCTCAGTCTGGCAGGTATATAGATATGTTTCCTCAGTAAGGCAGGTATATAGATATATCCCCTCGGTCAGGCAGGTATATATAGTTCCCCTCAGAAAGGCAGGTAAATAGATATATGTCCCCTCAGTAAGGCAGGTATATAGCTTTAGGTTCCCTCAGTCAGGCAGGGGATATTTGCTATAGGTCCCTCCGTTTCCCGGCAGGTATATATAGCTCCCCCCGGGGAGGTAAACGCCCAAAAAAAAATTTAACCAAACAATTATATTTCCTCTCCTTTTTTCCCCGCCCAGTTGGGCGTTCCCCTTCCCCCAAAAACTGGCAGCGGACGTCTCACAGCGCCAGTGCCTGACGCTCCCCCGGCGCTCCTTGGCCACACGAATTTAAAATTTGGCTGTGCGGGCCCGGGGGGGGGGTGGGCGCGGTGCGAGAGCTAACTTCATTGGCCCTTGCCCCCCTTTTTAATGCCCGGGGGGTTTTTTTTTACTTTGCGTGAAGGCCCCGACATGGGCCCTCTCAGGCTTTTCCCCGGGAAAAGCGGGTTTTAGCGCTATTTAGTATAGTTGGGAAACCGGGCCCCTTTAATTGTACGGGCCCCGAGCCGGGAATCCCCACTAGCTAGCGGGGCCCGATGTGGCCCCTGGGCCGTTTCAATGCCCAGGTCTGGCCCATTAATTTTGGCAGCACAGGTACTGTAAATTTTTGTTGCATTAAAAATCCCCCAAGAAAGCCCTTTCTGTGTGCCAAGGGTAGAGGGAAAAAAAAAAATTTTTCAACCCCCCAAAACCCTTCCCTTTCCAAAGGGAAAAGGGAACGCAGTGCCCATAAATGTGAAGAACAAATAGTAAACAATTCCCTATACTCTCTTTATTGATCTGCCGTGAAGTCCACTCAAGCTTCTCTCTGATTCCCTCTCTCCCCACTGAGGGCACTTTACCCATGGGCTGTGCAGCCTTAACCCCAGGACTAACAGTATCATGACTGCTAAAATATATAATATATTTAAAACTGAGTGAATTTGTTTTAGGATGAAATCAAACAGGAGAAGATTACAACCAATAACCAGTCCTTTGACACAGTGGGACCCTGATGTCCAACTGTGGGCAACATGCATTGCTCAACTTCTCTGCCCTCACTCCCCTATCATACTGGATGGATGGAGCCTCTGGTAACAGGGCTATAAATATCTTTATATATACTAATGCATCTTGAGCCTCTTGCTTACGCAGTCATCTGCACTTACAGTCTCTGCCTTTCATCCCCTTCAGCTCTATTCATTTCACATCATTTTCATCCATTCTTCCATGTTACTTCTTATAAGCCGCAGTCTTGTAAATCAACCGTTATACTGTATGTCACAAATTTTACAACATCCTGACACCACTGGGTAATGGTGACAGAAGGTGGAGGAAGCATTTATGCTGTCTATCATACATGAAAAAACTTTGAGACTCTCGGTTCACATATTTTGATCAAAAGATGTTTAAGCTGCCCACGACTTTCAACATGATCTCAAAATCGGGCAGTCCTATGCTATCTTTACCTCTCAATCGAGCCAATCAGGCCTCTCGCTGGGTCAACCGACCTCCATTATTCAGAGAGAAAAAATAAAAAGCACCCAACCTGCGAGCTGCCTTTTTTGTGTGCAGAAACATACGTTATACTTGGTGTACATTGATTTTAACCTATATGGGAAGGAAGGGGTGTTTCCCATTTTGGGTTTCTGTCCCCGCCCACTCCCCACAGGCTGTCATAAGAAGGGCAGCTTGCAGGTTGGGTGCTTTTTATTTTTTTTTCTCTGAATAATGGAGGTCGGTTGACCCGGCAAGAGGCCTGATTGGCTCGATTGAGAGGTAAAGTAGCATAGGAGGACTGCCCGATTTTGAGATCCCCGTTGAAAGTCGTGGGCAGCTTAAACATCTTTTGATCAAAATATGTGAACCGAGAGTCTCAAAGTTTTTTCATGTAAGAAGGTGGAGGAAAGCACATGATTGGAGAGAGGTGAATATGTTTTTCAGCATGAAGACCAGAAAGGAAAGAGGATCCATCATTTCCTTTGTGGGACCAGGAAAGATGGAGTATCAGCATACTTGAATGATGACTCTATTCTGCCCCCCTTGGTGATGCTGCCCTACACTGGAGGTTCCACAGGGCTGTATGGGATGAAGAAAGACCTTGTACTACTCTTAATCTAAGGTACAGCAGCATATTGGTTGGTTGATTTCACATATTGATACTCATAAGGCTGCTGCCTGAGGCATGATGCTCCATTCTCCTCATGGTGGGTGCTGTGCCTGAGCTCTAAAGAAAGAAGAAAACTCCTAAAGAAAAAAAAACAACAGTTAAAGGGGTATCCTCGTTTCATTGATTAGCTCTAAACCTGTAGGCAAAGATAAATAAGGACTATTAGCAAATACATTGCTGTTCTGATTTTGTTTGTCTTCAGAGTAAGGAGTAAATCTTATCTCCTTCTTATGCACACGTGTTTCTTTAGTTACTGGCCACCTCTCTCTCCTCTTACAGGCTGAATCAGTGGTCGGGATGATGACTCGCCTCCTGCTCTGTTCCTTATCTTGAAACACAGACCTCATACCTTGTTTCCCCGAAAATAAGACATAGTGCATTTTTAGTTATGAAATTCAGAGTTTGGCTGCTTATGCTGATGTTTGTGATGAAATCAATAAAATATATTAATACATGTTGATGTTTTGTTCAACAATAAATGTGAATTATTGTTCATAGAAAAAAAACATCCCCTAAAAATAAGTCTTAGCTCGTCTTTAGGAGCAAAAATTAATATAAGACACTCTTATTTTCGGGGAAACAGGGTATACATCACTTACAGACAAGCTTTAACCCTTTACAGCTCCGTAGCCTTGTGCACTACAGTTTACAAACCTCCAGCAGTCATGTCATTGTAACTTGATCAGGTAGGAACAGGATAGATTATCTGTCAGTCACTGCTAAAAAACCACCCACAGCACGAACAGGAGGTCTAAATCTGATTCTGCTTGTGTTTCTATAAAACAGCATGGTGTGAACACCCCTTTAATAATGCTTGCTTCAGTCTCCTGCTCTCAATACCCCTTGCTGATGGAATGCCAACAAAATGGCAACTCTAAAATCCACGTCAGAATATCAAAGTTTTTCCCCTTAGATTTCTTCTGGTTTCATTATGTAGGAGCAGATTTCACTGCTCCTTTAGACTAGGCTACCCAATGCAGAATCCAACTAGATTCAGCAAAAAAGAAGCAACATATTAGTTCTATTGTTTCCCACATTGTGGTTTCCAAATCTGCACCTGTGCTCTAGTTCACAGTGTAACTATGCAGCAGAAGCTATGTGTGGACATGTCCTAAGCATGGAATTGTCTTTTGAGTGTTTTTAAAATCCATCATAACAAGTAAAAAGGAAAGAAAAAAGTCAGCTCACCCGGTCCATGATCAGCACATTGATTATGCTAGTGCACGGAACAAAGAGGGCTGAGAGTCTAACATCCCAGCAGCCACTAATGAACAGTATGCAGGATCCATCATTCCAAAAATGGCAATTGAAAATTCCACTCTATTGTTTCACATTGAAAAAATTCTACAAAGAAATCTGCTTACACATTAAATGACTAAGGAATGATTCAGAAACGCATAAACAATAGTTGCGATTTTTGCTGTCTTCGAAGCCATAACATTATTGCATTTTTGACATGTTTAATACATATGCAGATTTCTGTATGCAAGGTTTTTTTTACTTTTAAAATCCCTATGGTATTATTGGAGTATGCGTATGACATTTATTAAATGGTCTTCAGAATAAGGGGACAGTGAAAACAAGCAACTTTGCAATTGGATGTCATTTGCAAAGCTGTCTTGTTTTCTCAGGATCCCTTATCTTCGTTTTCTGTAAACACTGTTCCCCAGTGCCAGTCAGATCCCACCTCCTTGCATTTCATTGGCTCACGGCTCTACTAATTTACATTCTGTTCGCCCCCTGGTCGTATTCACGAGAGCGTGCATTCCTGCCCCTCTCACTCAGAATAAGGGGCCGGCAACAATTTCACTGTATACAGCCGCCAGCTCCTCAGTGACACTGCAGCTGCTTCTACAATCAGAAAACAACAGAATTGTGCCTCGGTGCCTAGTGCTCATGCATATAAGGTACCGGTAACAATTTCACTAAATACAGCTAGCAAATCCTCAGTGACACTGCAGCTGCTTCTACAATCAGAAAACAGCAGAATTGTGCCTCGCTGCCTAGTGTAAACATAGAGGGGAGACGAATCTGTGCTCTGGAGGAGTTCATAGAAGACTGTAACAAACCTCCAGCTGTGAAAGGAGAAGAGATCAGTACTCTGAGTTCATAGAAGACTGTCTAGATTGGACGCAGGCCTGTGGTATGTAAACAGCTCTTACAAAGTAAGACTGCATAGGGAGAGGAACAGTGACATGTGGAGGGGGGGGGACACACTGACTCGGAACAGTGAAGGGGGGGATGATGTCATCCCCCTTTAGTTAAGAAACACCCAGCTGGGAGGGGAAAAAACGCACCTGGATTTCAGAAACTGAGAGAATCAAGCGATACATCCCCTTTAATTAGCTTTTAACATGTAAGCAAAGGTAAATAAAGTATCAAATACATTTCTGTTCTGACTCTGCTTCCTTTCAAAGTTAGAGCAGTTCTTCTCTGCTTCTTTACAGATGAGTTCCTAGGCTGCAGACCACCTCTCTATGCTCTAGCAGCCTTGTCCGAGGTGGTGATGTTACTCTCTGCTGTGTCTTATCAGCTGACTAGGAGGATGCTTATCTTTCTACAGAAGCTTCCCTAGATTATGGACCATGCCCGGCTGGTATCATCACTCCCTGCTGTGTCTTATCAGCAGAATAGCTTGTTAGATTTATTACTGACAAACCTTAATCGTTCAGAGCTCTGTAGCCCTGTGTCCTGCTGTTAAGACCCCTTTATCACCAATTTCTGCTAACAGGCCCAGTTACAAATGGCAAAGCTGAAATGTCATTGTCAATTATGTAGAACTACCTTACAGGATTTGAGCAACTCGAGAAACAAATGCATGATACGGAATTTGAAAAAAAACATTTCCAAAAACTGTTGTGAAAAAACTTAAAGGGGTACACCCATCTTGTATTATGCACTCTAAGGCCAGCTCATAGCACTCTACTTCAGAGAACAGAAATATGTTCTTGCTTATCCAGCATTTCAGTGGGAGAGTATACCCAAGTACAGTCCCTCAGCTACATTTGGAACTCTTATAGAAATGCAAAGATAAATCTGGGCAAGCGCAGCCATCTCCCAATATCGGCTCATAAAGGGGAACACTCCATTAATCAAAAATGTTTGTAATGTGTTTTTTCATTTTCACAAATAATGAAAAGTATATGTGAAACAGGCCTTGTACTTTAAAGGGGTTTTCTCACTACAAATATTCACTTTCAACATGTAGGGACAGGTAATAGAAGACTTTTTCAAATATATTGCTTTGTTGAAAGATAGAGAGATTGTTAATTTTGCTTTGCGAGCGTGCACATACAGGTTGGCTTAGCTAGAGAGCAGGGATACGTCACCCACCTGTCATCCTCGGTCACTTAAACAGTGTTATTATCTCTAACAACTAATCGCTCTTAATACTGTTCACTTTGACTCTAAAGGCAATCTGGATATAATATGATCCTTCTCTCTCCATGTCAAGCAGATTAGAAGAACTGTACCTAGGATCGGTGACCGCTGACCACTGACTATAGAATCCACCCACCCCAACCAGAAGAACATGATGTATAAATGTAAAACTGCTTGTGGCTCTGAAACCATCAATGTGAACAATCCCCTTTAGAATGTGAGCGAGTTAATGTCAAAGATGTATCCCTCTGTGGACAATGGTTCTTCCAGCGGGCAGTGTATATCTGTCCATCCATATATTGTGAATGCTGTATTATATCTTTCGCCATATTTAATTTATAGATATCTCACCAATGGTATTGTGGCAAGACATGAAAGCACGAAAATTGTATTTAAACCTGTTAACGACAGTTTTCAGAAGTCTACATTCAGTAAATTAGTTTTAGATCATTTTGTGGTTTGACAGCCCAAATTTCATGCGCATAGAAGCCTAGAATACGCCTGATTTATGAACCCACCCTACAGCGGGTCATAAATCAGTAGCATTCTAGCATTCTGTTGCATCCACATTCATACATGTTATCATACTATTGATAAATCTGGTGTAGGTTATAAGTGTGGCACATTGTAAACCTGTCTAGGTGCTAACAAATACCCCTGAGTCATAAGATATTATCGCTAAATCTCCCCGCATTTTTTGTACGCCCAATCATGCCGCCATTTTTTTTTGGCGCACAATAGTATGAAGAATGGCTTGAATTATAACCTGCTCTACTGCGGTCCATAAATCAGGTGCATCTACGCAAACTTACACATCTGGCTCAAGTAAACCACTTTGGAAAAGTCTCTACCTTGTTCCAAGCAGTAGATGTGCCTAAATCCGTAAAAAGCTATAATCTATACACCATACGATTCTATGCCCCCCAGCTCCCCCCCCCCCCCCCGAAATCAGGTGCATTACAAAGTACCGATTGTGGTCTGTAATACGCCTAACTCGTACGGGAGGGACAACTTTCCCATCATAGCGGCGAATGGCTGCATCTTGATTTCGGGGCTGAAGAAGTAACACCAGACTTCAGGGGCGCCAGCCCATTCATGAGTTCGCACCTGGTGTCCTCAGCAGCTCATCACTGCAGGCCAGTAGTAGCTAGTAGAAGCCAATGAACACAGAAAACAGGACTGAAGTAAGATGTAGTGAGACAACCCCTTTAAGGTTCCTTTGAACACCCTTAATCTCTTTGATGTATTTATCTGTCATTGAACATGGTTACTTTACGCTCTATGACAGATACATACTTCTTAGAGATTCTGCAGGTACTGAATAAATCATTGTCCATGCAGTGTTCCACACTGACAGGTCACATCATAGTTCTTTCCATCTGCTTAGGCTTTAAAAGTCCCTGCCAGTCCCTGTGACATTCTGGACATGAGCACAAATGTAAAGCAGCAGGGAATTCAGGGTACAGGTGTGCAATTCTATGAAAAGTGCTGGAGACCTTCAAGCAATATCTTCATTCCTTTGCTGTCAATGGGCATTTTGTGCATAAGACAAGCTACATGAATGTTCATTTAATTTTTTATTAATAAAGTGGATTATGAATGTTGAACACAAGATGTATATAACCAACCGGACTGACCTTGGCCGCTATTCAGATGTAATAACAAGTGGAACAATTATAATGCGCACCAGCTAGGTTCTCTCCCAGGGACAATATGTGAGGAATTATGAATGCGCAGTATGATAATAACAGGTAATTATATCATTACTGATCTGATGCTGTACAGATTAATGAAAAGGGAAGATTATGCATCAAGGTTATTCTATCAGTGGGGAGGTAAGGCAAAACTCTGAATAAAAAATGATCACAGCATTTGGTGTTCCAAGCTCCTGTAATGCTGAGAATGGTGCATACACCTCCAAAATAAATGACAGGCCTTATTATCACAGTCACTTATGGGAGAATGTTCAAACTGATCTGTTTGCTGGAATCATTTACCTGTTAATAGTAAAGGTTAATAAGGTAGATTGGGAAAGAATGCAAATGAGGCTTAAAACAACTGCAGCATTTTGTTGTGATATCTGTTTTAATTAGCTTCTGTAAACTGCAGCTTGTTCGTTAACTGCAGTTGTAAAAATCCCTGTGCACACATTTTGGAGCACATTGTACCTAGTATGAAACCGCAGTAACAAGCCAATACTCTGCCATAACAAGTGGATGAGACAGGAGCAGGCACCTGCACTCTTAAGCCCATTTACACACGATTAAAATTGAAGTAATTTCAGGTCTGTAATTACGCCCGGAGTGCGCAAAATTACGCTGGATACATCCTAGTCATACGGTAATCCATATTCCCATGAGAACTAGGATTACAGTCTCCTCACCCGCTGCGGCGAATACGCCGATGGGAATTATTGAACATGTAATTACCACCGTAGACGCGCCCTGGTAAATGCAAAGTCTATGGCCGGTGAGGTGCCGTCCCAACACTCCCCCCGCTCCCGACCCCCGTCCCCGTACCCGGCACACGCCGTAATGCGGGGCGAATTACGCCCCGCATTTAATTCCGTGTTGGAAAGCCTATGCATTAAGCAGTGTTTCAAACCTGTGCTTGTTGATTCGTGTGAA
The DNA here is from genome assembly GCA_025379985.1 of Phyllomedusa bahiana. NCBI lineage: Eukaryota > Metazoa > Chordata > Amphibia > Anura > Hylidae > Phyllomedusa > Phyllomedusa bahiana. The sequence continues at coordinate 14,968 of JAODAL010038623.1, forward strand.
ACATAACGTTTTTAGATCGTGTTTGAGATCCTCTGTCGGACCCTAAAGTACCCCAAACACTATTTAACAATGAGCAATGTGATTTATACATTAGCTTTTACTATATGAAACACCTTGGCGTTCAACATCACGAAGTGATCGCCGATGCGTGTCTTCATTGCGTACTTGTTCGGATTCATTGCGTCATGTCAATTCTTAGTCCCGAAGAAGCCCTAATTTAAATAACCATAGGTCGATCTTAGCTGCATACCAACAAGCGATCCAAACAGCCAGCTACTAATCTGGATTCGTTTAGGATCCGATCGAGCCGCTGCTTTTCCGGATGCATTCTTTTGGATCCAAAAACGGATCCCCAAAAACAACCGGTGAACTATCCCATAGGGCGACATATATTACGGACTATGTTCAGTATCACACCAACAACCTGAATGATTCTACCCACTTCTACTGTAGGATGGTAAAACTAGGCCACTTACTCTGAAACAAGCAAAAAAGTTCATATGTCTTTACCTGAGTCTGAATGTCATTTGTAACTTGAAAAGCTAAATCTAGTGACCCGAATGAACAGTTCCTAAATCAGATGCAATCTACACTCTTTAAAGCGTATTTAACGCGTCCTCAGCGCACCCACCCTCCCTCCCTTCACGACCCTGGCGTATGAGTACGTCCCAAGGCCTGCTAAGGCTTTGCAAGGTGGGAATCGCCACGCGACCCCCCCGCACAGCCGGCGGGTGTTAGTGGCTAATCGCAGCCTAACACCCGGCAGTAAAACACGCCTTCGGGTTGGCTCCCGCCCCTGTGCTTTTTTTACCCATCAGGACAAGAACAGCGCAAGATGGCCACGGCGTCTGAATAAACGCACAATTGTAGTGTAGAATGCGCTTGAATTTATGAACCTGCTCTACTGCGGGTCATAAATCAGGTGCATTCTAGCGCAAACTAACACTTCTGGCTCAGGTAAACCACTTTGAAAGTGCTCTACCTGTTCCAGCAGTAATGTGCCTAGAAATGCCTTAGAGAAGCTATAAATCTATAGCACCATACGATTCTAGTGCGCCCCCATCTTCCCTCCCCCCCCCCTAAAGTCATCGCATTACCAAGTACCGCTTGCGGTCTGTAATACGCCTGATACTGGCGTACGGGAGGCACTTCAGTATTGCGAATAGGGCTGCGTCTGATGTCGGGCTGAAAATACACCAGACTTCTGGCGCAGCCCCTTTCATGCATGTCGCACCTGGTGTCCTCAGCAGCTCATCACTGCAGGCCAGTAGTAGCCCATACAGCCAATGAACACAGAAAACAGACGAAGTAAATAATCGATTATGAGACAACCCAATTAAGGTTCCTTGAACCGGGCATGGTGTGGGGAACCTTGTGAAGGCTCCATGTCACTTACCCTCACACGTTTGGTCCGCCACTTCGTCCGGACAAACGAGGAAGTGAGGAAGCCGCCATCATTTGTACACCTAATGCATTGCCTATGCAATCATTAGGTTGTATTTAACAATCGCACCCCCTAAGGTCCCAAGCACCGAAGGTGGAACTAAAATGTTACAAGTAAAAAAAATAAATAGATATATTTTTAAAGTACAAAAAAAAAATCACCCCCTTTCGCCCCCATTTTACAAATAAAATCATTAAAATGAATAAAAAAGTTACACATATTTGTAACGCCCCGCGATCCAAAAAGTCTGATCTATAAAAATAAAACATCATTTATCCGCGTCGGGCCCGTGAACACCGTAGATAAAAAAAATTCCAAACGCCAAAATTGCGTTTTTTTGGTGTATGGGTCATTTTACGTCACTCAAAAAAATGACAATAAAAATGATCAAAAAAGTCGCATGCATCCAAGACTACTAGCAGGAGATGAAAAAGATACACTTTACAGCCCGCAAAAAATGCACCCTCACTGACGTCCGTAGTGTTATTACAAAGAATTATGTCGCACAACTGCCGCCGCGGCAAATTTCAGATAAAGAAAATGTTAGAATTTATTACAGGTACCAAGAACATAACGAAACACCGACAAGTTTCTGTATTGCCGAGGCTAACAACCTTAGAATACTGATAACACATATATTTACCAAAGATTGAACGCCGTAAAAAGCAAATCACCCAGAAACATGGCGAAAATACTTTTTTTTTCACATTTTTGTCCCACTTGGAAATTTTTTTGGCGGTTTCCCAGTATATTCTATATTATAGTGAATAACACCATTAAAAGTTACATCTTGTCCCGCAAAATAAAACCCTCATTGTCCTATGTATGAAAAATAAAAATGTTACGGCTTTCAGAAGCAGTGAGGAAAAACGAACGTGTCACAAAAAAAAAATCCAGAGTCCTGAAGGGGTTAAAACTTGTCTCTATGCGCCTAGATCATACATGTCACCTTTAGAGTTGTGCAGTAGACAATACATTAGCATGCTGTCCACCAGAACCAATGCGTGGATACACTAGCTTATGTCGCAAGTACCAGTCAATCCCAATGGGTAAATAATTCCTAACTCTGCAAATGGATTATATGAATGGACCAATAGCCAAAACAGACTTAAACTGGATACAAACTAAGTGCAGTCTGTCTTTTTTCTAACAATGGTTTTACATCTGCCCGGAGAGGTCCGCCACAGCGTAGTCCCCATCACAGGAGGTGCAACCGGACCCGTTTCACAACGGATACCAAGTCATTTAAATTCGTCTTCTTTTGATAGTGCAGTAAGTAAATATGATACATTTAGGTTTTTGCAACAATTGTTACATACGAGGATCAGTCTGAATAAAAAAAACTCCTATTTATTTAGCGGAAATTACAACTCATAGAGTATAATAACACTACTTAAAGGGCTTATCCGGGAGTTAAAAGATTTCATAAACATCTATAAACACATTTATATTGAAGAGTAAAGATATTCCACCACTCGGATGTTTTCTTTTCTTTTCTTTTGCCTCAATTCAATCCTATCATAAGATCCAGATTGTGCAGTATTCTCCAGCACTCTTTCCTACAATCCCAGACCTGCACTACAACTATTAACTTCCCTCCCCTTTATCACTGCTAGACATTGTACTGACATAAGTGTGTAACCCCCTCAAAGCTCTTTACTGTCTGTCATGATAATAATGATAGCTGGGACTCATGTGTCCAGGCTTGGACTGGCCCACAGGGGAATAGGGGAAACCCACAGTGGGCCCCTGAGCATGGCAGACCTTGAGTTGTGTTTACCTGCATTTACATCCTTAAAAATGCATAGAAAGGAGAGCAAGCATGCATGACATCCATTTACATAGCTATAGTGGGACCCCTAGAAATAAAACCCACTGGTAAAGTCCAGGAATAGCCTCAACACCGTAGAGCCCCTAAAAATCAAACTCTCCCTGTGGCCTTAAGGCACCCCAGTCCGTCACACTGCTGATCACATGTAAACTGAAACAGAGCTGTAAGTCACATATTCATGACAGCAGTACACAACACCCCAGCTCGAGTACTGCTGTACTCTCTTTCCATTACTGTTAGTAGTACCCTTGCCACAGACTCAGAAGCAAACAAACACTCACCCCCCCCCCCTGAAATTACTGAAATATAAGATTACTTCTATTCACTTTGCAAACTACAGCTGCAGGATGCCAGCGTCAGCTGGTAGCTTCTTTCAGGACCTCCAATAAGGTAATGTTAGCTAATGCTAGACTGATAAACGTAATATAACAGAAAAGTTCTGAATACAACTGAGCTCCATATGGCTAATTACAGACAGCTTAACCAAGATAGGTACAAGACAAGCAACAACTATTTTCAATTCATCCATCCCTGTGAAACTATGAGATGAGACAATCCCTTTAAATTTGACAAATTTGCTGACAAAAAGCATTAAATATAAAGAATATTATGTTTTAATTTTTATAGTGCTTTTCATCCTTATATTCATGATTTTTATTCATTTTTTCAGTGACTCCTAGAATTCCTCCTGACACAAGTGAACCCATTTTTGCTCAACTTAAAGAAAGAGTATCACTCAGCTAAAAACCATGGATACAGTTTGAGCAACACTCTGAAAGCACATGAACTAGCTGTGAGCTGGTAGGAATATTTATTTCTTTAGAAATTGTAAAGTGATAGTAACACATACTATTTGCTGCAAAAACATTTTATTCTATATGTGTTGCAAGCACAAAAAAGATCCCAGTGTACATGGTGCTTCAACTACTGCTGTTCAGCTTTGTTTGGGCACTAGGTGGCAGCACAGGCACTGCTAATTCTCTGCAGCATAGGCAACTTACGTATACAGCAGCAACCACAAATAAATATTTATTTACATTAAATTTTAATCTAATTATACTGTACATCAGCAGTACATACCCATATTGCTGCTGGTATATGAGTGCACCAAGATCTCAGAACATCCTCCTTATTTACATGCTGCACAGAACAAATTGATACAATCAAAATACATTATATATGTTCTCTGTTTTCATTGAATACATCTTTATGTAAAAACATAAATCATGGTGCATCTTTTTCAAAGGCATGAAATTGAAAAAAAAATGATTTTTGCCATATCAGGATTGCAAGGAAAAAAAGAAAATCATTTATTTCTCAGAAGTTAAAGGAATATTTGAGATTTTACTTTTTCTGGTTACACTCAGAAAAAAGATAAACGTTAGGTAGTTAAAGGCTCTCTAAGGGTGATATCCTCACTATTGTGCCCCATTTGATATGGGAAATTAATGATGAATGCATGAAAATGTTCTCTTTGCGAGTGGCATAGCTTTTTTGTCACGTTTAGTCCTTTATGGAATTTGTCGAGAGAGACAGTGTATTTAGGTCCGATACACCTATGCAAAACTAGAAGATGCTACATTTTCTGTACCCTGAGGGGATGTTCACACAGCACTTATAGGCCGATCACACGCGTATTTTTGGCGCGATGCGCCGTATAATGCTGCCGGATTTGCCTGCAGAAACGGCGCCAATCCGTAGCATTAAATACGGTAATCCACCCGTTCGCATAGAGAAGCCTGGGTTCCTCAGCTCCTCCTTGCTCAGGATACGAAATTCGCCGGCGGGAGAAACTGTACATGCACATTATTCATCAGGCGCGCAAATACGCGCCGTGGATATTGAAGTCCTATTCCCGGCGGCCACGGCCCTCCGCCCCAACGCCTTGATTCAAGCCTGGAATTGGCAGCGCAATCCGGCTCGCAAAATTCGCGTTCTTAATAAGCCTGTTGAAAACGCGGGCCTTTAGACGCAATGTTTGGAATCCAGGTTTTTTTGAGACCCAAAAATGGACCCAAACACACGGCATCTTACAATGTCAGATGTGTAGTTAACATTGACTTATCAATGTAAAACGCCATCACCGAGTCAGAACGAGTGAATCCCAATCGTTATTTATAGGTTCTTTCTGATAGCATCTTACGGATTCCAATCAAATGAAGTTGAGACATGTCAAATTCTGATCCCATTTTACGCATCATACAACTATTTAATACTATAGGGTGCAGTTACTGCTGAGCAGCAGTATAACGCATCTCAAAACAGCCCACATCTGGTATGTCTTTGATACTTTTTAACGCACTGCTTTTCAATCTCTTTCGTTTGACTGAAAAACAACCATTGACATACCCTACCACATGATGAACCTTTTTATGTCTAATACTCACTTTTTTGCCCAATAGGGTTACACGGGCAAAAGAGTGATTTTTAGACCTAAAACAGTTTCATACATGTGCCCTAGATTATAATACTAGAGTAACTAATCATAACCTCTGAGAACAACCGGTATTGAAACCATTCCCTCCCTCTTTTCCTCTAAATCCCAGATCTTGATCCTGTGTAATGTTTTTTATCACATTTCCCACATCTCTTATTACTTTGGTATGCCTGTTTGTTAATATTCTTTCAATGCATGTTTATGTTTCAATGCACGAACATAGAAACATATATTTTACAAGACTCTGTGCCAATAACTATTGTGCACATTCATGCATTCATTTTTTGTCAAAATGTATTCACTTTGACCTATCACATTTATCACGGCAGTTACGCTAGAATTTAGGCAAAATTTGCGCCAGAGCTTAAATAGCTTCTAATTTCAAAAAAATTCCACAGCACTCAAATTTATGTGAGGAGAAAACGAATGTGCTTTATTAACCCGTGTCTCTGCAATGTTTCAGCTCTGCAATACAGCCTTTCTCAAGCGAGTTCTGAAACGTTGCAGAGACATGGGTGAATAAAACACAGTTCGTTGTTTCATCACATCATCTGGACTACGTGAATTCTTTTGAAATTTACTACATGTCCTTGTCCCAGGGGTTCAAACCTGCCGAGCCCTCCAGATGTTTGGAAACTACAACTCCCATCATGCCCACTATTATAGATTATACAAATGCATGATGGAGTTCGTAGTTTGCCCAACAGCTGGAGGCTACGGCTGTTTTAGGACACGCTTGACTAGTACTTTCCGCGACTCCAATCTTCATTGTTTTTCTTTTGAGTGCTGCATTTTTTTCTTGAAAAAATTAAACAGTTTCTAGACACTTCTGGGCGACATGTCCGAAAATTGTCCGCTGCGGCAGCATTTTAGTTTAATTTTAATTTAGGAGGTAAAGTGACGGCCTTCATGTACGAATTCCTGTTCAAAAATTGCGTCTGGTATACCTTGCATAGTAAACTTAATGCGCCTAAAAGGGCTCATTGCGGCTACAGAGGCGCATTGTGCAATCGCGATGCATAGCGAATCATTGCTAGTATAGTTATGTCCTATCACGCATAATTGTACATTACTAGTAATGTAATCACCTCAAAACGCATTGCGTTTGAACGCACAGTGGTATCATTCTAAATTATTTAATGCGCCTTTTTTAAGCGCATTACAACTGTGTCGTCCCCCGGCATATAATCACCCAGTATTGGTGTGAGACATTCGATTTCTATCAATGAATATCGCAAGGTGTTTTTTTGTCGAAAAAATAAGACTCAAATAACAAATAAACGTGCCTTTCTGATTGGGACATGTCGCCCTTCTGTGCCTTGTCCGACAAATGGTGTTTGGTATCTGTAAAGGTGTGACATTGTGAAAAAGGGACATGGTTTAGTGCATAACACCGCGCACCAAAGTGTTGGCATAAAGTAAGCCAATTTAAAAATGGTATAAAGTAAGACTAGGGAAAGGTATGAAAAGTGCCACCATCTAGACAGTCGTACTTTTTAGTATAATGGTAAGCATTTCAGCAGTATTATGAAAGTGTCACACAGCACTTTATCAATGTGTCCTGTTGAAACTCATGTATTCACCAAAAATTGTGCACAAGAGTGGAAAGCACCAAGGCCACATGTATGAAAACTGTCTAGTTAGGAATTTCCTTTTGTTGCCATAGAAACCAATCAGAGCCCCCTCTATATTTTTTCCAGAGTTTTATATGAAAGGAATGGGGCGCTCTGATTGGTTGCTATAGACAACAAGTGATTTTTAGACCTAGACATTTTTCATAAATATTGTCCCAAAATTTGTCTCAGCTTAACCACTATGAAATTAGTATGGATTAGTCCAACAGTTGGCGTGACACATTCATCAATGTGGCCCGTTGTGCGAATCGGGCGTGACATGCCCCTGTAGAATTGGTGCATGCAAAATGATCTGGGCTCAACAGCACCAAAATTTGCCGTAGGAACCTATTACATCAACATCTCATGGGAATAACAAAGGGTTGTATTTACTTCAAGCATGCCAAAAACTGTTCGCACTCCACGTGTCATGATCACACATGTTTATCATACTGTTTATGGGTCCAGGATTAAAGTTGGCCTCATTGTAAGACTGTCTAGTCTAACTTCACACTGTCTGAAGAGTTAGCATTTATAACTCTGCTCCATTATGTATTACTCATACACTAAGGGCAACATGTACGATTTTTGGCCCCCAGGTGCCATTTTTTTGGCGCACAATAGAAGTGTAGAATGTAGTGTAGAATGCGCTTGAATCTTTGAAACCTGTTCTACTTGTAAGTCATAAATCAGCGTGCAAACTAAGCGCAAAAATGGACACTTCAGTAATCCACTTTTAAAGTGTTCTCCTGTTTCCAGCAGTAAATTCCCTGGATTTGCAGTACAGAAGCTATAAAAAGTTTACTTCTACGTTTATTGCCGCCCGACTCCTGCAAGCCCCATGAGCGCATGCGCAATTTATCAAGAGTACCGTGGCCTCTGTAATGTGTGTCTAATATTGGCGTCCCTGGTTACAAATATAGTGGAACCAGGCTGAGCAGCCAGTTTTTCGGGCTGAAAATACTACCAGACGTCTGCACAAATCTGCGCCCGTACATACATTTCCCACACATTTGTGATCACTTATTTTAAAAGTATTTCGGATCGTATTTTGAGGACTGAATTGCCGAACATGTAATTACTGTCCGTAAAGTACCGCAGAGAAATAACGCGTGGATCATAGCCTAAGGTATGTTCCACACGGGCTGATTTCGGTTCGCTATTTTCGCCTCGTATTTGCACTCTAATACCTTTAAAAATCAGATCTTTTGGCCTTTAAGAAATTAAACCAAATGATTGCATTTTAAGTAAATTACGGTATTCCATTATTCTCGTAGAGAACTATGGAGTTACCCTCCTCTCCTCTCTCCTCGCCCGCTCGTCAATACAATCTGAGTAATGCATTCAGTGGGATTAGCCGGCGGTTGAGAATCAGACGCGCTCCCAAAATCACCTGGTTGAATTGCTAGCCGACTGTATGTTTGGCCGGCAAGTGTACACCGTTGGTAACATACCCTTAGGCTTTTGAATAAGGAAAACGTCCTAACATAAAACGGTCTTTGTTACCCTAACAACCAATCAAACTCTGCTTTTCATTTCATAAATAGTTCATAATAAAAAAGCAGAGCTCTGATTGGTTGTCTATGATGGGCAACAAAAAAGATCTTACTCCAGACATTTTTCATAACTAGCCCATAGGGTACTTGGGAAGAACTTAAGTATACTTTTGTCGGTGGAGATCAGGGAATGGGAACCATTGTGGTTTAGAATTCTTGAATTCATGAAGCGTTATGATGTAATAAAGTATTTTCAATGCTATTTATATATTCAATTTTTTAACCTCATGGCTCTTTTTTTATGAATTACATACATACAAGAATTTTAACAAAACCGTAAAAAAACAATTCACTTCCAAATATATATGTTCACATGGCATATTTGCAGGCCGTACTTCAGAGTGTAATTGTGCTGCAATGCGTCCGCAGATAACGTAAAATCAGAGCAACTCAGTGAACCTCGTGTCCCCAGGGAAAGTAGTGAATGAGGCCAGGCACAGAGCCTTTAGAAGTAGCTTCTAAAGAACAATCTATATATAGCAGCACACGCGAGTAGCGCGCCCTATAGCTCCTGCAATAAGCTGTGTGAATTCACCCTTAGTAAACAATACCTTTATAAAAGATACTTTAAATCACATACAACTATAGCAGAGATAAACTTGACAGATAACCCACCTGGATATCAGAGCAAAGTTGATTAATTTTTCCAGTGCTCTTCCAGTGCTCTTCAACAGATTTTGTCTTGATCTAAGAACCGATAACACTGAAAGCCATGATATCACGGTTAAATTAAACTTTGCTGTATCTTTATATAATTTCTGAAATAATCAACTGCAGTAGAGCACCCAATAAGAACTGCAGCTAGTAATATCTAAATATTGCCCAAAAGTATAACTACATAAATACATGTAACAGGATAAACCAAAGACCCTGGCCTGCATAGACATAAGTACAGGCTCAAAACGGTCACACAAGTGGGAATAAAATGACTGAATATTGTGAAGGATTATACAGAATCAGAGCAGTCAGCCCTGACGTATATGTTGCCTACACTTTGATGCTTTTGGCCAGTGTTTAGGTACCATCTGGTGCAGTCTTGTATTTATTGAGCGCAGTACTGCTGTTGATTATTTAATTAATTATATATGTGATTTAATGTATCTTTAATAAAGTTATTGTTTATTAGTATACATTTAGTAGCGTCTTGTGTTTATTGGTGTTGTGAGAACAGTGAATGTGGGATATTGCGAGGCCAATTTTTTTTTTACATATCAATCATAAATAGTCACATTAGATTAGTTTCATGAAACCCTTCTCCTATAAAGCTTTGGAGATGGGAATTGTTTTTGTTTATAGCCTAACTAACAGGATCTATTGCAACCATGTGAAATTTCATTTCTCTAAATCCTTGGTTTAAAGGGGTTTTGCCACGATGATGTATGAATGTATTCCTCCAAAATGTATTTAATCACTGTTTCAAATAAAGGCATCCCCTACATACATCTTTTCCGACTTACATACATCCCCTATTATAAAACAGACGTTATAGGCGTGGCAGCCATTCAACACTGGGAAATCACCCCCCATGATAACCCAAGTGGCCAGCATACCACAGAGCACACATAGATACAGAACGTTAGGTGAAATCTTCTCTAAACAAGGCCACAGGCACAAAACAAATGTAAAAACTGTTCCCTGCACTATTCAATAACTATGAAAAAAAAAGTTTTTTGCTGGGAAATTAACATTAATAAATTTACCTTTCCTTCCGACCTACATACAAATTCAACTTAAGAACAAACCTACAGTCCCTATCCCGTATGAACCCTACTGCCTGAATATTTAATTACAAAAGTGAAGGCCTCTGAGAGCGACAGCTTTCTTCCCTTCCTTCCCTTAGTTACCTGACAGTTTAACATTAACATACCAGGAGCTCAATCTGGCAGGGCCTTGTGCCTGTCCTGCTACTTCTTATCTGATGACATGAACAAGAAGAGCTTCAAGGGCTATAAGAGAAATATCCCCCTGCTCTTTCTGTAAAGAGAATCCTCTGGTTCTAATGTAAATTATTTTCTGTTATTTGGTCCTGCCACTAATCTCTCTCAGACCCCCTCCTCACAACCGCCGTTGACATTTACATCTGAGTTAATTTTTCATCCTATCTGTTAACATAAGAACTGACGTCTTTGCGGCAGAAAACCCGTTAATGGAGTTATAAAGGGATTGTCCAGTTCTTTTTCTTTTAATTTAATTAGGCTCACTATGGGCTAAGATGTATTAAATACTTTTTTGATGTTATATGTATTTTATAGCCTCATGACTATCACACATGCCCAGTAGACAAGGGTGGTTGGAACTTCTATACTGTACATACCCACGCCGTCCCCTTACTTCCACGATACAAATGTAGTTTGAAAAAGTGCATTCAATCCATGTGGCAACTATACGTATTACAAAAGCTCCTGAACAAGTGATATGCTGGCAATCCACAGCCACTGCTCTTCTATAGTGGTATGCATTGTAAGATGATTCCCATACAAATGGGCAGTCACTTACGGACATATACAGAGTAATAAAAATAAAAGTAAAAAATACTTATAAAAACATATAAGATCAATAAAGTCTCTAAATATAGTCTAGCTTATAGTGAGCCTAACAATAATGAAAAGGAACCGAACGCTCATTTTAAATTAAGGACTTAGAATTTCAGACCTGCAAGTATTGCACGTATCAGTCTGCAGCTAACCATGTAATTGCACTAGGACAAAAACTCTCTAAATACAACTATGCACGAATGTCAGAGTGAAGTATTCCACATTTACTGTGCTTTACTTTAAGTGGACTAATGGATGTACATTAAATTCTGTAGGCATTGTAGGCTTAGTACAAATGAGAGTCCCAAATACATCATAAACTTAAGGCATTGTTTATCAGCATAATGCCATCTTTATTTATATAGCGCCAACGTATTCCACAGGACTTTACAAATAAGAGGGTGTAAGTACAGACAAAACCAGACATTGCACAGTGAAAAGCTACTTACAGATCAGACACAAGGGGATAGGACCCCTGCTACAAGAGCTTACAAATCCTATTAGGTTATGGCGTGAGATGAAGGTGGAATGTTTGTTTGGTTTACATATTTTTCCAGCCATGTTTTATAAATATGGGGTGGTTAACATAAAAGTGGATGAACCTGCCACCCGAGACTTGTAAACATCTAAAATACAGACAGTACCAAATCATATATCAGTACAGAACAATACTAAAACCAACAGTACAGATCATATACAACGAAGAAAACATCTATAGACATGATAATGAGCCTATGAGTTTGCCCAAAGGAGGCAGGGAATGCCAGAAATGTGATGTGTGTAGCAGAAAGTGGGGGTTAACAAATAGGGATCTTGATAGGCCTGCCTAAGAAGATGTATTCTCAGGGCTTTTAACCCTTTAAGGTCAAAGCCTGTTTTGGACTTAAAGGGGTTCCCCGGGAAAAGAAGAAAACTAAATAGATAACTTACAGTCTTAATAAGCTTCTATTTGAATGAGTGGAGAGCATTTATGGCTAATTAGGGGTAGTGAATCTGTCCCTGTCCTGGTCTGGATGCTAATGTCTACTAACTTTAAAAAAAAATTTGAGATTCAAGGAGCCTTTTGTTTTTTAAAAGTCTCCCTAGCCCTAAACCTAATTGTAACTGTAATGCTAACCATAAAAGTTGGTAATAGATTTCCAGAAAATGAACAACCACCCCACAGTAATAGCCCAGAGCTTGTCAAGGTAGGAAGTGCGTAAGGATAGGGTAGTATGTTGACAGCATCTCGGCTATTATCAACTCAACCGTATTTAAACACGGGGCCAAAATGTACAGTAATGAAATGGTTTTGGTCTCAACTCACTTTTACCTCTCCATAGAAACCTATGGTGGAAAAAAGTGGAGTTTTGATACCAAACCTTTCAGAAATGTCCCATTCCCCGTTTGGACTCCATATTGAGAGGTACCCTCCACGCCGGCAATAATCCCATGGTCGACTCAAACCAAATGTAATCGTTGAAGTCTTACCCCCTCCTCCCTCCAGTCCCCTTGTCCCCTGATCTTTGTTTGTCTCCCCTACTTAGTTTTCCAGAAGTCTGTTAGGTTTTGCTTTTATATTTTCCTTACCGTATAAAGTATTAAAATTGTTTTTTACATTTAAGATATTCCTCATCTGCACCTTGATCCAAGGCTAAACATTTAATATTTCACTTAATCATACAAGAATCATGCAGTTGATCTCGGGAATGTTCTTGATTTTCAAATGTTTATTTGAGTTACATTGTTAAAATCAAAAACGCTCAAGTAATAAAAAAAAAAAAAAAAAAGTCTTGGTAATAAGAGTTAGGGTTTTTTAGGTCTTTTTAAAGTATATAAGTTACTCTCCGTGTTCTTATGGTCCTATAGTTAGGTAAGATTGTTACCTTTACAGTTAAAAGAATCTGATTTTTTCAGTTAGTTGTTACCATAATTTGTATTTTGGCCAACTGAATCTTATTTCTTCCTGATAATTTAATACAAAGGGTCTGAAATAGGTCCCCCAAAATAATAACAAAACCCATGAAGAGAGGTAGCTCCTCTCAGTGCAAAATAGATGAGCGCTAATCAAATGAGGTTATTATTTGGCGACTTTAACTATCCATTCATCAAATTGGGAATCGAACTTGGAGCTCCTCATAAAGGATAACAGGTTTTTTGAAGAACAAATGATAAGTTACCTTAGCCAACTGTGCAGGAACGACATAATGGGAAAGGCCTTCTAGACCTAAATCTGAACTAATAAGATCCCTGAGACAGAAGTAACAAAGGTTAATAGAGTTTTTTGTCAAGGAGCACAAAAACACTGAATTTTTAGAAGGCAAATTTTATTCAGCTTAGTTGAGGCCCTAAACCGTATCGACTGGGACAATTGTTAAATATGCAGAAACTGAATAATAAATGGGATATTTTTAAAAAAATCCTAGGCCGACCCACGGTGAGAGTACATACCTTAATGTAAATAAAAAAATTAGAAACAGGAAAAACCCAATGTGGAATCAACAGGATTAAAAGAGGCAATAAAAAACAAAAGAAAGCCTTCACCGACTAAAACAGGAGGCATGAAGAGGCACTATGAAGCTAATAGAGGAAAAAAATAAAGTGTGGATAAAAATAAAGAATAAAGAAGCAAAGCTGGAGACGGAAAGACATATTAGCTATAGAAATAAAACTAACCGCCAACAATATTTTTTTAACTATATAAATAGTAAAAAGAAGTAAAAACAAAAATGTTTGCCCAGTTGAAAAAATACCTAGAGGGTAGACATAGGAGCGATGAGGAAAAAATCAAACGTATTAAACACATTTTTTCATCCACTGTATTTACCTGAGGAGGATGACCTTACCTGTTGAAACAAGAGATGTGGTAAACTCCAAGAATAAATGTTCTTTGTCTAACCCAGTAAAAGTGCAGCTCCGTCTTAAGGAAGATATAAAATAGACAAATCCCCAGGTCCAGATGGCATAGCACCCACTGGTTCCTAAAGAAATTAAGGATGTCATAATAGGCCCCTATTCTTAATATTCATGACTGGTCTAATATCGGTGTAATTCCCAAAGATTGGCCCATAGCTAAATTGGTCCAATATTCAAAAAGGGGTCAAAAATGATCCATAAACTAAGGGCCAGTAAGCTTAACCTCTGTTTAGTAAAATTTTTGAAGTTTTCTGCAAGATGCTGATCCTGACTATCTCACTGAAAAAAATGTAAAAATCCGTTCCAGCATGGGTTCATGAAGGATACGGATCCTGATCAACTAATCTCATCAGCTATCTATGAGAAGATCAGTGCTAACTGATCGGTGAGGTCACGGATGTCATATATCTAGAAGTTTTCTAAAGCATTTGATACGGTGCCCATAAAAGGTGAGGTAATAAAATGAGAATGTTGAGACTTTGGGAAAAATGTGTGCTAAGATGGGTAATAACTGGCTCACTGATAGAAAAACAGAAGTAGTAATTAACGTAACTTACTCAACTGATCGCTGCTTACTAGTGGGTACTCACAAGTCAATAGTGGCCCTATCCGCTTAACATTTTCAATTAATGATGCTTACACAGGGAATACACAGTAAATAGCGATCTTGCAGACATACCTAATCGTCTGTTAAAGTAACAACACAATAAAGGATAAATATATACTATTCACATATGGATCTGGATGTATTTTGAGGCCTGCAGGAAATGCAGATTGAGAAGTTAACACTGATAAAATGCAAGGTTATGCACATGGAAAAAAGTCAGTTAACATGAGTTACATGTTCAAATGAAAAACACGGTAAAAGAGACATGGAGAAGGACCTTGGGATCCGTGGACAGTCAAACTAATTGTAGCCAGGCCAGTTTCAGACAGGCAAGCACCAAAGCAAATCGATCATGTGCATTAAAAGGGCATAGAATCACATGATGAACATTATGCCTCCTATTAACAAGTCACATGTTAACCACACATAATATTGTGTACAGTGTTATTGCACCAATCAGTGCACAGGAAAGACATTGAACTTGAACAGTACAAAGGCGCAACCAAAAATAATAAAAGACTGGTGGGACTACATACACAGAAATGATTGGCTTAATTAAGTTTATGTTATTTTAGAGAAAAAAGGCTTGGGACCATAATAAATATTTTAAATACATTAAAGGTCCAATATAAGTCCTCTCCCAAGATTTATTTATACACTGCTTATCTAGAACAAGGTGTCAAACCTTTTACTGGTGCTTAGAACGAAAGTTTTCTACATAGAACAAGAAATGGATTCTTTAACTTTAAGAGCTGAGACATGGAATTCTCTGCCAAGGACTGTTCATGTGAATTCAATAATCCATTCAAAAAGGTTTGGATACATTTCTGGAGCGAAATAAAATATAACAATTATAGTGACTAGATTCAGAAGGTTCATTGATCCAGAGGATTGTTTCTGAATGCCAGATAGGAGTCCAGAAGGTATTTTTCCCTAAAATGAGGACAATTGCTTCTACCCTCATTGTGGGTATTTTTGCCTTCCTCTGATCAACACCTAGCACAACAGGCTGAATCTAGATAACGACTTTGTCTTTTTTTTAGCCTTACAAACTATGAAACTATGGTTCGAATTTGACTTTTTCCCCAATCTGCACAGCAACTACTCCTGGAAGTCCTCCGACACACCTGATTGTGCCTCTCCCTATGAAAACAGTTACCCCCGCATTTACATATATTTTTAAGTAGTGAATACACCTGTAGATCTTGATAACTTGAAGTATTTCCTTGTTAGTTGAAACAAAAGTTCTAGAAACTCCAGTTAGAAAAATGTAAGTGAAAAACAGCTCGGGGCGGAAAATTCCTTAAAAGATGTTTTGTAAAGGAACATTAAATAAAGGGTGTCAGGCAATTTCCTTGCAGACTGTTCAACATCTACAGACTTTGCATCTTTGATGCGTGGCAAGCGCCATTAATGGAAACTTGCGGTTTGTCTCAGCATCTGCTGTTTGGGGACAGAGTATCTAAGAGTAAATTTGAACATCTGTTCCTTGTGTTTCAGTGCCATGTCCTTGTTTTGCTGAGTGTCACTTTCTCTTTCGACACCTGTTGACAGAAAGCTAGTGTTATTGCCTCCTAATGAGATTTTCTGTCAGGATCAGACGAAGCGGTAACTGTGTTCCACCAGGCATTTGAGCACAAAGCAGCAGTGTGTGGAGCGCCAAAACTATGCAGACTACCCAGATTAAATCAGTTAAACACTACGTATGGAGTTTCGCTCCACTTACAGATTTTCATGTCTGATTGCAGAATATGTATAATACCAATATGTTCTGACATTATTGCCATCAACACCCCATCTGCCTACCCTAAGATAAGATCTAAGCAGTTCATGATTGGCATATTTGATATTATTTTGTTTTATTATCTCAAAGAAAGGTTAATAGAGAAACGTTCTTGCCTTCCAAGAATTTTCTTTGTGTTTTTAATGTAGTCCGTTATGACTTATCCCAGCTTAAAGGGAATCTGTCGCCATTTTTTTTTTTTTTTACTTATTAAGAGTCAGCCCCCTATCATATCTTTCATCTCAGTCTTTTTTATTTCCTATTGTTAATTCTTCCTATTCGCATTATATGATAGATTCTGGAAGGACATTTTTGGCTTGCACTGCTTATAACACAGTCAGAGGATACTTTACAGCAGCTTCGAGGCACAAAGAATCTTAAAACCGAATTATTCCCATAACTTTATAAAAGAGTTTTTCACTGTGAAGGGAGGGGAGAGGGGACTGGGACATCTCTCTTTGACTGTGGATCTGTGTTACTTACACAGTGGTAGTCCCTCCTTTCCAGTTTGAACCCTGCGTTATGTAATAATGACCTACACTGCTAAAGCTCTCTAAACAAAACAGGAAGTGTCAGAATCGATTATGTAAGGCTTATGCCAAATGAAACTGCAGACTTAAGAAATTATTAAAAAATTTGATTGAAAGTTAATCTGAAAATTAGAAAAAAAACATAACCAAAAATTCCTACAAAATGTCTTTAACATAAAAATGTGAGTTAAACAATAAGTAATTTTTTGATGACACATTCCCTTTAAAGGGAATCTGACATTAGGTTTGTGCCCATCTAAGGGCAGCATAAAGTAGTACTTTTTTATTACAATACTTAAAGGGAATCTGTCTCAATTTTTTTTACTTATTAAATCAAGACTCTGATCCATATTCTTTTCCTTTCAGCCGTTTTTATTTCTTGATTGTAGATTTCTCAATTCGGCCGTCTATATATGATTGAGTGGAAGACATTCTTGCTTTCACTGTTTTAACAGCAGTCAGAGAGATACTTTACAGCAGCTTCATGCACCTAGGAGCCTAAAGACTGATTCTGTCTCATAGACTTCTATAGAAGAGTTTTCTAGTCATGCTGTATGACCTGGGAAGAAATCATTGTGCAGGGAGGGGAGAGGGGGAGCTGTGACATCTCCTCTTGTGACTGGTGGATTCTGTGTTATCTATTCACACTGATGTCTCCTTTCAGTTTGACCCTGCTTTTACTGATAATGAGCAGACACTGAAAATCTTCCTCTACAGAACAGGAAGTGTCAGACTATTATTAGGCTTAGTGGCCAAAGTGAAAACTGCAGGACTTTAAAAATTCAATAAAAAAATACTGAAATATTTTAAAAAAAAAAAAAAAAAAACCTAACCCAAAACCCCTAAAAATTTTTTAAACATAAAAATTTTAGTTAAACAAAAAGTCATTTTTTGATGACACATTCCCTTTAAAAAGAACCACGTTTAGGTTTTCTCTGTTTCCCCCCCACTAATTAAAAATTTTCCCCCCCTACTTGCAAAGCAAAAATTTGGGCCCAGCAGAGAAAGGGGAACCCTCATGATTTCAAGGACACAGTGCCACTTATAAATGAGAGGACTAATGCGCTTGCTTATGCAGCAAAAAAATTTTTACTTTTCCCAAGAATTTTTTTTTCCAAAAAATTTTAAAGCAAGTCTCTAAAAATGTCTGGGAGATAAAGGGGAAACCCTTTGGGGCCCCGTGTCTGATAGTTGCCTCCCAAACACCCCCGGGGACGTTAGAGCCCTGGGGTTAGAGAACGGGATGGGCGGCCCGGGAACACAACATGGTGTGACACCAGGGAAACGGAACACGGATAAATTGGGATTTGCAAAACTAGAAAATTAAATTTTTGAATTGGGGTTTGGGAAACGGGATCAGCAAATGAAAAACCAGCACCTTGGAAAACCGGGATCGGGGCAAAAAAAAAATGACACCATAATTTTTGGAACGGTCGGCATATGACACCACGGCTGGGGAATTTGGATGACAGCAACAAAAAGGGATTTGGGAACTGGGAATCAAACAGCAAGGACAACAGACACCAGCAGACTTGAAACAGGACCCTGGGGATCCCCAAAATTACGGGAAAGAAATGGGGACACCAGTAGCAGCAAAAATGACACATAGAGGGACACCGGACAGAGGGGTTAAAAGTGAAAAAACCCAAAAGGGGAAATTAAGGGAAAGAGGGAAAATCGGGAAGACGGGTTTAAAGCCCAAAAAACAAGCGGGCAAACCTCAGGGTAGGGTCACAAGAACACAAAAACCAAAAAAGGGCTTGAGCTCAAAGAAACAGCCCAACCCCAAATAAGATTCTCAGGCACTGACTGGAAGAAGTGGCTGAGTTATATGACTCACCTACCCAGGTCATGAGCCACAGCTGGGAGAGTGTTCAGAGCAGAAGTTAGGATGAATGTACTTTTCCCGGTTTCCCGGCGTATAGCACATAAAACAAGGCGCGCTGCTAATGAACGGGTATTTTAGAATTTATGCGCGTATTTCAAAAAGCCCCTCTGTGCCATCCCCCATGTCACTTCTTTCTCCCGGCTCACAGTACGCGTCGCCGAATACACAGGGTTATCGTAGCATGAGTGATATCATTTTACCGTAATTGCGGGCTGTACTTTGGGCGTATTGCAGCACAATTAAACACCGAAATACGCCCCACAATTACGCCGTTTGAACATCCCCCTTTAAAAGAACCGTCACATCTTTTGGCCCCCCTTGCTGAGGAAATACAAGCCAGTGTCAGACCTGCTTTTTTCCCGCCTGTGCCCTTTTTCTGGAAAAATGCTGCAGTTTTCCGGGATTTAAAACTCAAATATCAAATTTTTCCCCCCAGAAGAGGGAATTTGAAAAGACTAAATTTTTTTTCAAACCCAGCCAATGGCGGAAGGCTAGCCCCGCCCACACAAAATGCCAAAACCTATTTTCTTTGAATAGGTAGAAAAATGTGAAAACTGTCCGTTTGGGGGGAGTAGCCTTTGGTGGTGAGCAAAAACCTTTCCAATTTAAAAAGATTTGAGGGTAAATTTCCTTAAAAAATGCTGCTTTTTAAGAAAAAGGGGCACAGCGCTGGAAAACGGGCGACACTGGGGTTTGCTGGGCCCCCAGCAAGGGGGGCAAAAACCTATGTGACGTTTTTCCCCTTTTAAAAGGGGGTCTGAAAGCCAATTTTTTTTTTTTTTTCTTAATTTTCTTTTAAACCCTGAACCAATTCTTTTCTTCTTAGCTGTTCACTTTTTGATTGGGAATTTTACTTCTAAGGGGATTTTTCCAGGCCCTGCCCCTTTTACCCCGGGAAGAATTTAATTTGCAGGGGGGGGAAGAGGATGAAAGTGAAAATATCTCTTATTGTGACTGATGGATCCTGTGTTATCTAGACAAGTTGGTGTCTCCTTTCAGGATGACCTTTCTTGTGCTATAAATTAAACCGACTACGGGTTACTCTCCCCCAGAACAGGGAATGTCAGACTATTTTAAAGGCCCTTTGTGGCCAAATTTAAAAAAAGTTGAAAACTTTTTTTTTTTATTCTCCTTTTTTATTTTTGTTTTATTCTACTCAGTGTTGATAAAATTCATATGATGTTGACTTAAAACTGTCATCAAGCAATATCTGCTGTTGATAGATTTTATTATGACTACAGAAATGTCTTAATATCTGTAGATGTTCTAATCAGGTGATTTTTCTGGCCTAGGTATTTATTTGTTAATCAGGGCTGCAAAGAATAGTACAGTATTAATTAGCTAATAAGTCTCAGCGCTCATTTAGAAGTGTATATACTTAAAGTACTAATTAGAGCTACTGTCAGTAGCTAGCCTGCCGATATCCAGCTAAAACGATCTTGTTTAGGCAGGATTTATGCTGTGTTTTCGTCAACGTGTACTGTGATGTCTAAAACGTGTGCACATGGGGCATTTTTTTTTTATGTGCATCGTCTGTAGCAATATGCGCTGTGTAAAAACATGTGCATGTCACTTCATGGTGTCTAAACACATTTTATGCAAAACAATTTTACAAGAGAGTCAATGGGGATTGCAGAAAAACATACTAATTATGGGTGAAATGTCAGAAAAGAGGCGCTGCCACACCAGTTTTAAGGTGCATTAAATTAGTGCGCATATTACCTTGCATAGTATAGCATATTCTAGGCTCATAACTTAGGCACATTCAGATGTGTCTTGTCTGGCGCAAACTGCACCTAGTTTTGGGTGTACGACTGTTTGGACATATACAGAATAGGGCTACGACAGTTTTATGGTGCAAAATACACCCAAAAAATGGCAAAGCCCAATTCTAACATGTCGCCTTATGTCTTTTCTGGGTTTTTTTTACGTGTTACCAGTGCATTTTTGGTTGTGTGAGTACACAAAAAAACACATCCTAGAAAAAAACGTAGGGAAAATGTAAAACTCCATGTAAATATGCACTCCTTGAAATAGTCAATTTTTTTGCATTTTTTTTTTACACCCGAAATGCAGCCTTTGTCACCTAGTTGGTGCCAAAAAGACACATGAAAGGGCATGGAAAAAGGTATCAAAGACATTAAACGCATGTAAAAAGGCATTTAAATTACACGTTTTACCCTTAAAGGGTTTGTCTCACTACATTGATTCATCTTATCTCAGTCCTGTTTTCTTGGTTTCAATTTGTTTACTAGCTTCTAATAGGCTGCAGTAGAATCCAGGTCTGTAGCTATACCCAACCAGCGCTGGCCCTTCAGGAAGATCAAACATTTGTAGCTAACGCCTGAGGATTGATGCCCCCCATACAAGGGGGGATACCCGGTAGATAGGCCCCGTTGGAAAAATTTTTGCAAAAGTGACTTATTTTAGCAAGATCTTTAACATAAAAAGCAATCCTTGTAGGGAGACAACCCCTTTAAAACACGTGCCTATTTCGCAGCACATTAGCTGGATTTACAGTAGTATTAGCACAAGTCTCTGTCTAGTCTTAGATAATTGGTATAAAGCTCTAGACTAAAAACTGTTATGGTATGTTCACACGCCATTTTTGGATCCAAAACAGATCCAACACGTATCCAACATGCAGCTGTGTGTTTGGATATGTGTTGGATGCAGCAGGATTTCACCCTAATTTATACAGGGCTTCTGCCCCTGTGACATTCAATTTTTAAACGGACCGAAAGAGCAGTGAAAACGGACCAGCAAAACACTTGTGTGAACACCGATGCGCGTCTCATAATAAAAGCAATATAAAATCACATTGCTATTTGGTAGCGCGTGTTTGGGTCCATTTGGGGAACGACAGACAGATCAAAACACGCAGCTCAAAAACGTATGTAACACGGACAAAAATACGCCGTGTGAACAAACCCTTACAGAATCTCTCTTGTGTGAACAGCAAAAGTTCAGGATTGGTTTTCATGACCTACAAGAAAAAGTTTTCATTCACTGACAACAAGCAGAGATCATTGTACAATGAATACATTTCACTTACATAGCGTTGGGCAGGTCCAAGCTTTGTCCACTTTTGCAACTAATTTTATTTGTAAGCAAGAAGTACAAGTGAGACCAATGGATAACTAAGTGATCAGAGTACAGGGGTGATCAGAGGGTCGTTTGTAGTCTGTAACCTGGCAGAGACATAGGTCTTCATGGGAGCTGTAGACACTAAAGAGTAGGGCATTTTTAAGCAGAGTTGCTTAAATGTTTTTAAATGATTGTTGAAGTTTACATCTCCTTCCAAGGGCTTGGCCCTTTAAGGGGTGTTTTTTTATTGGTACCAATTTATAATATGCACAACTTTTATGATCACTTATTCCATTTTTTTCTGAGGGGTGGGAATACCAAAAACTGTAATTCTGGTGTTTTTTTTTTTTTTGCACGATATTTTCTGTTCAGGAAAAATAACATAATATTGTATTAGATTGGTCTTTTTTGGACACCCCAAATCCATTTTTTGATAATTTTTTGTTTTTTGTCTGTAAATTAATAGAGAGGCGAATTTCCAAAATTGGTTTGCTCATCGCCGAATTTCCCGACAAAAATAACTTTGGGGCCCAATTACTTTGGGGCGAACACGTTAAAAAACAGCTATTTCCAGGCTGCACAGAGCCTGCAGGGTGCCCGTAAACGTGTGCCAGCTTAAAATTCAGAGGGAGCTTGGTTTGGTCTTCATACAAATTTTTTTTTTTTAGATGACACGCACATGCGCCGCCCTATTAGAATCGCTTCACTATAAAATTCTCTGGGCACTTAAGAGGGCAAAACTGCCCAAAAAACTGAAGGGGGAATGTAGCCTGATAGTCATGGCAGCGACAGCAGAAAAAAAACAAGCTGAGGGCTCAGGTAGCAACATCAGTGACAGAGTGTGGAGGTGATGGCGGCAGCCACAGCAGCATGAGGTCAGACAGTGGCACAATGACATTCTGGAGGTGGCAAAAACAGGATAAGGCCACAGAGGGGAACAATAACAGGGAGTGGAGGGCACGGCGGCAGCCACAGCAGCAGCATGAGGTCAGGCAGTGGGACAGTGACATTCTGGAGGTGGCAAAACAGTAGTTGGCCACAGAGTGGCACAATGACAGGGAGTGGAGGTGACGGCGGCAGCAGCATGAGGTCAGGCAGTGGCACAATGACATTCTGGAGGTGGCAAAACAGTAGTTGGCCACAGAGTGACACAATGACAGGGAGTGGAGGTGACGGCGGCAGCAGCATGAGGTCAGACAGTGGCACAATGACATTCTGGAGGTGGCAAAAACTGGAGTAGGCCACAGAGTGGCACAATTACAGGGAGTGGAGGTGACGGCGGCAGGAACAACAGCATGAGGTCAGAGAGTGGCACAATGACACAGTGTGTAGGTGACCGCAGCCAGCAACAACAGCAGCAGCAGCATGAGGTCAGAAATGGCACAATGACACAGTGTGGAGGTCAAAGACAGCAGCAGCATGAGGTCAGGCAGTGGCACAATGACATTCTGGACGTGGCAAAAACTGGAGTAGGCCACAGAGTGGCACAATGACAGAGAGTGGAGGTGACGGCGGCAGGACGGCTGACATCAAAGTTACACATGGGAGTACTCCTGTCCGCCTGGATCATCAAAAAATCGTTAATGGCCTTTCTCTGTTCATGCAGTCGGTCCAACATGTGCAGGTTGGAATTCCAACGGGTGGAAACATCGCATATCAGAGTGTGTTGGGGGAGGCCGTTCTGCCGCAGCAACTCGAGGAGGGTGTTCCTGGCTTTGTAGAATGGATGAAGTGCATGCACATTTCCTGGCCATTTTTAGAAATTTTTGAAAATCGGTGAAGACTTTAGGAACCTTTTCAACCCAATTGAAAAA